>JAJHUR010091948.1:8299-52173 GCA_027495735.1 Lutjanus campechanus | reverse complement strand
ATGCGTGCATGCGTACACCTTTCTTTTGAAGGTTATGTAACCAGTAACCATGTAACTATCATAGCACACTTGTCAACTATAACTGACTCACAATCCAATGTTTGACTGTCTTCATGATTACTTTCATCATGTTGAGAATATTACGCAGCACTCAGTCAAACTTCTAGCTAAGTAGTATTAGGTGATACCATGGATCTAGCAGTCTAAGGCAGAGGTTCCCAAACAGTCTTTGAGGCAAGTCCAGGTGTGCCCTGGTATTTTATGACTACCATACATTGTTATTGCAATTTATAACTATGCAAAAAGTTATGGATGAATTTTTTAACTTTCTATCGTACTACTTTGCACTCACTTAAGAGGCAAATACAGAGGCAAATTCTATAGCCTGAAAAGAAAAACTTTAAAAACCCTCCATCAAAGGGAACCACAGTTTTCGTTGTTCATGCAGTTGCCAGATGGTGGGATTTATTAGAGTGTGAAACATCACAGATTGATGGCTTATTTTTATTCCTCCCTCGCACTCCAGAACTGTACCTCTGATTGGCTAGTGCTTGTTGCCTCCATTGGTTATGTTGGTTATAGAGGCTATTTTGCAAGGATATGAATACAGGTGTGCTTTGACATTTGGCCTGCCCTTTGGTGTGCCTTGGACACAAAAAGTACAGGTCTAATTAGGTGTAATTAGTGTGGCATTAAGCAATACAGGAACATGAACAGAAGTAGTTTGTGATTTGAGTGATTTAATTTACTTATTTGTGCTGGGCAAATGAAGCTGTATTCTCATCTACTAGGCTAGATCAGGGGTTCTCAAACTTTTTCAGCTTGAGATCCAACAGAGGCCAACAGTGTCTCCGCAGAACCCAGACAAGCCTGTGAGTCAGTGACGGACTGTGGTGATGTCAGTTGCACCGCGCAAGATAATGTCAGCAATCTCAGCTAACACTGAAAAGTAATGTTAGCTAGCTAGCATCCACTAGTCATCAACTAACGGACTCACAAATCAAACAATTCAAATGTTACACAAACAGATGAAAATTAATTTCTGCTGCCTAAATACTGTCTCTCTTTCTTTTTTTTAAAACTTACCCTGATGCTTAGAATGCTGTGTTTAAAGATGTCTGTCAATTTGTTTATTTTTTAGCTCTCATTACTGAGCACCTCCTCACATAAAACACACTGAGGCCTCTCCCCTGCTTTTTGAATGGCTTTGGTGAAGCCGCATTTCTAAACTCTTCTTTGTATTTTAATTCCATTATCATTCATATGATCAAGAGTGACCCAATAATAACAGGTCCATGTTGGGTTATGAACCTAAGTTTGGGAAAAACTGGGCCCAGCTATGAAAACATAGCTAAGCAAGCTTTCATTTTCTGCAGGCATTATGGATGCAGCACAACCTGGCCAAGTTTAATAGGCTGGCTTTGCAAATGCATCACAAAGAAACCATCAGAAGTGTGAATGAGGAATGAAAGGATGTTTTGCTGCCTTTTCATCTTTACTAGTTAATGTAAGCTAACAACACACTGGAGAAAAAATAATTTAGTTCAGTGTGCCTCTCAAATGGCCCTAGCATCTACCAGCAATTTTTAAGGTGGAATCTTTTCTTGAATGTTATTCTAACGAACGTCATGAATCAATCAATACACCTTAAATGTAAATATGACAACTTCAGCCATTCCATATGTTTAACATACCCTTTAGTGATGATTGGATCTTCAAGCACTTAAAAACGTAAGATTTTTTACCAGATAACGTGCTTGCGATTTGTGAATATTCTATTTCCTCACTTGGACAAAAAAAGGTTCAGAGCGTTGCTCTGGTGCGCACCAGCAGCACTACAACTATGTATGTATGTAAGAAGAAAATAATGAGGAAGGGGAAGGAAAGAGAGATAAAAATAGTTAGAAAACATAGGCCTACTGCAATATAAGGGAGAGTGAGCAAAAGACGGGAGTAAAAAGCAGAATCACAGACACTCTTCTATTGCTGAAATATTCCTGACAACTCCCCATGGCTTCATCTTTCACAGTTCTAACTTTAGTCAGAATCATGGAGTTTGTTCTCCATGAGAAAGACAAGTCCTTAAGTTTCAGCGTTTCTCCAGGCTACTACACTCAGAGGGATCAGTGATCACACACACATTTCCATCTCTGACAGAGTATCTGATGTCTCCTTTTCCTTACCCACAAAAAATGTTCCTCATTACAAAAGCTTTTTAAAAATGGCTTCAGTTACAGGCTGGCACTGCAGCACAGGGGTGTGAGGAGAGAGGGAGAGATGCTGGTGATACATGGGCGCAAGTGGGGGAGGGTAAAATTTGAGGTTTAAAAAAAATGAAACTGTGTGCAAATGCCCTTTTCTCCATGAGTTGTATAAATTTACATTAGAAAATAATCCATTATGATGAATTGAACTTCATGCCTTCCATGATATATAGATGAATGTTCATTTCTGTATTATCAATGGCCCCGCCCAACTGAAATTACATTTGGATTCACTGCTAGAGAGCTGACAAAAGACAATGTACTTGCATCATTCACCAAAAATCAATTCTTGTATCAGAAGCCATGTCTTTTACTGCCTTTTGTCTTTTTTTCAGAGTATTATAATTACACATTGTCAACTATAAATAACATAGCATAAACAACTTTTTTGAGAAACATCCCAGAGGAGGACATGATATTTGATTTACAGTCCTGAGTGGTGTCTTCTTGTCAGGCTGGATGGAACCCCAATAAGCTCTAGATGGATCGAGAAGCTTGTACATAGCCTGAGCAAACTGTCATTGATATGAGATGTGTTTTACTTTATGTTAAAAAGCCAATCAAGCTCGTCTTAGCTCTGTAAAACAGAGAAACTTGAATTCAGAAGGTGTTAGGTTGTATTTTTCTGTTTAATTAATAAGAAAAAGAGGTGTAAGAATATTGCCTTTCATTACATTTTGCGAGTTTATTATGTTTATTTATTGGATGTAGCGGACATAACGTAATGTAACCCATTTCTCACACTGATTGTGCAGCTGAAACAAGGAGGGACTTTGAATATATCTGCAATCACTGGTTGTGGGGCAGATGGTGGCTGGTTATCGCCCAACCCTAATCTAGATCGTCTCAGAGATTCTTTTAAATAGATTATAATGGCTCAACAGTATACTTACACTTACAACCCATACCTCTGCACAACAGTGGATTCAGTGCGAATACAGCCAAATCAATCCTCAGTCTGCTCTGCCTGTGTGTTT
Organism: Lutjanus campechanus; assembly: GCA_027495735.1. Classification (NCBI taxonomy): domain Eukaryota; kingdom Metazoa; phylum Chordata; class Actinopteri; order Lutjaniformes; family Lutjanidae; genus Lutjanus; species Lutjanus campechanus. Next base: position 48,932 of record JAJHUR010091948.1, on the reverse strand, counting down.
CTATGTGTGTAAAACTCTCTCTGCAGTTCTGACAGACAAAGAGCAGAGGAGAGAACAAAGAATGTGAAGCAGCTGTCAGTCTCTACATTTTCATAGAGTCCCAACCTCAAAACCAATGCACTGTACTGGCCAGGGGCTACACACCATTGCCAAACAGGGCCAGAAACATCCAGATCGCAGCAAACATGAGAAAAAAAGAAAGTACAGGCAGGGTAGTAAAATGTTGCATATTATGGCTTTAGTACAATTAACGTAAGTGAGTAAGTAAGACTAAAATTATACAAGTACGGAGGACTTTGGATATGTCTTATGTGTTCACAATGAAAATTCAACCCTGTCAGGTAAATTATGATGAAGATATAGGAAGGGTTAGGCAGCTAAAGACTTTGCTACAGTTAGGGACGCACTTTAGTGATGCTGGATAAAAAAAAAAAAAACATTATTTGCAGGTCTAGGACGGGGCCATGTCCATCCACCACCCCAACCTCCACTCCTTACTTTCTCTAGGGCACACTACCTCCCGTGTTCAGTGTTAGTGTTTCCACTGGATGTTAACTGTGAAGTACAGAATCATCCAATATGGATGTAATTTCTAGGGATGCTGAGCTGGAAAATTACAATCTTGCATTATATATGTTCATGAAACCTGCACAATTACCACGGCTGAAGACGCCTTCCATACTGCACAGTGGAGAAATGTTGTTCAGCATGTTTGCATTTACCATGAAGTCAGCTGTATCTTACTTTGCTTGCTGACATGTTCTCCAAGTTTTGCTGATACATACACAAGTGTTTTTTTGCAAGACCAGTTCAAATATTACTTCAGGTAACAGACGAGGCAAAAAAATATTTCAGGTTCACAGGATTATAATTTTCCCACACAGTCATGTCACAGTCAGGTCACTAATTTTCACTGGGATGGGGGATGAGCAAGAAACAGGTCTGCAATTCATCTTACGTCCTCTGCTAAAGATTAACAAAATGTGATTTAACGGACTTTAGTTGGACGGACAGAAGGCTGATTAAGGTGGACTTCATTTTCTCAACCTATTTAATTCCGTGGCAGGATTTCCACCTTAATTTGACAAATGAGTAAGAGCCAACTCGGCTTATGTATAGGTAAATGTACGTGTGTCTGCGTGCATGCTACATGTGCATGTGCTTAAGCTGCACGCACACACATGCGCACACACACACACACACACACACACACACACACACACACACATAATCTCCTCTCACATTTCACCTGTTTGACTTTTAATTTCCACATACTTCTTATAGACCTTTCCATTCGCAGGGATGATTCAGATGAAAAGATCCAGAGAGGGAAGAGGAGAGGGATGGATGGAGGGAGAGAAGCAGATGAAGAAAACTCTAAGACTCTTTTGCTGTCGTCCGCCTTCAGCCTCTCGGTAGGCTCTTACCTCCTGTGGCTCTGCTGCTCCACGGAGACATGAGCTGACATCAAAAGTGTTGCTAAAAAGTACACATACACACACACACGCACGCACTCGCTCACAAATAATATTCACCTCCTGTGCTCCGCTACCCTCCGTAGACATAAGCTGATTACCCTGAAAATCGAAAGCTCATATGCAGACGGTTATTCATGTGCTCATGATGCATTCATAGATGCACACATGTAGCAGCACAAACACTCTGAACAAACATGAAACTATTTCTCTAACAGAGACACAGACTCGTGCTGTACAAAAACTCCTCATCCTCATACACGCAGTCACACACATATCCATCACTTCAGGGGACATTACACTGACTTACATTCATTTCCTGGAGACTTACCCCAACTGTATCCATAACAACTACTTACATAACCTTAACTCTTACCCTAAACTTAACCGAAACCTAACCTTACCCTTACCCTAACCCAAGTCTTTACCCTAAAATTTAATGATTTACATTATGGGGACTTGTGTGATGTCCCCATGAGGAAGGTTGGTCCCCATGTGTTTGACAGATAGGAGTCCCCACAACATTAGCAACACAGGTCCACACACACAGTTGTGTTTCCATCACTTCAGAGGACATGACATTGACTTAAACTAATTTCTTGGAGACTTCCCCTAACTATACCCATAACGACCACTTACCTAACAAAACTTAACCTAAACCTAGCCTTACCCTTACCCCAACTGAAGTCTTCACCCTAAAATTTAATGATTTATGTTACGGGGACTTGTCTTACATCCTCATAAGGAAGGTAGGTCCCCGACAGTTTGAATGTGTAGACAGACTTATGTCCCCACAACATGAGTGATACACATCCACACACACGCGCACACACACACACACACACACACACACACACACACACACACACACACTGTGTTATTCACGCTAAAGATGAAAGACACTAAATTAAAAGGCTCTGCATGAGTCTTACCCTCTCTCCACAAATCTTTCTCTCCCCTTTTCAGCCCGAGTCTCCCCCATCCCTCATTCTCTGTCTCTCCTGTCAGCCACAGTCACCAATGCTGAGATGGTGATGTGAAATCTGGAGAAAATTATAATGGCCCCCTAATAAGATAATGCTCAATAACAGTTATTTTAAGGTTCCACTAAGCAATTTCACAGGTTAGTGGACTCAAATGGCAGGAGGGAGATGAATACTGAGGACTTCAATAGCCTGGAATTATTATGTAGTACAACATCAATAAACTCTAATGTGTGGCAAAACACTTTTGTGATACAGACACAATGATAGATTTGTGACTGACCGATAATTGAGGCACCTCTTATATACATAAACAGTTTTCTATTACTCAAGATGGATAATTCAAATAGTGTCAAGCAGTGGTGTGATTACCTGAGTTTGTGCAACCTGCATACAAACAAGGATTTATGTTAGTGAATTTCATCATTTCACACACTATATAAGATTTGAGGCAATAAATAACAGTCCTTTTTCCTGAACTAATCTGATTCCTCTCTTACTTTCTGTCACTTCTCTTATTCCAAGAGTACTTTTTATTATCTACTTATGACAGATTTATTCTTCAAAAGCTTGCTCATGGGTGGAATCAACAAATTGGTGTTCAAGTACTTATGAGTGCATCTGAGTGAGAACAAAATATTGTCAATAATGATGACATGAGTCTAAGAAGAGTCAAAACATCTACACAAATGTGTGAATTTGTGCATGGTTATCATCACCAGCCGCATTAAAATTTCTCTGGAGAGTTAGATTGTGCCTCCATCAGTGATAATATATAGAATGTTTATCTGATTTCTGTCATAGTATTTTATAGTAGAAGCATTTTTGGCTAAAATTTGGTTTAGAGATTCATGCCCCCCTCTGCATGCATTGTAATAGCTTTGATGTTCCCTTCGCTTTTCCTCTAGCGCCACCATCAGGTCAACATTTTCAGAATTGGTGGTTTTTGACCAAATAAAACTAAAGACATTCTTATAAGTTTCAGCTGTACTTGATGTTTACCGCTAATTAGCAAATTTTAGCATTCTAACACGCTAAACTAAGATTTTGAACATCGTTAACATTATACCAACTAAACATCAGCATGTTAACATTATCACTGTGAGCATGTTAGTACACTGATGTTAGCATTTAGCTCAAAGCACTACTATGCTTGAGTCCAGCATCGCTGAGCTATTAGCATGGCTGGAAACTCTTCTAGCATCAACATATTACTTTGCAGTCAGTACAGTAACTCATGCATAGACCATTATCTTTCTTCCTTGTTCCTTGTAAGTCACATAGCCCCAGTGTCTTTTGAGCTGGATATGAGAAATGCCATAGATTACCTTTTAGGGGGCAGTAACTTGTTTCTGTAAAAGGTTTCAAAATCTCCTCAGGAAGGTCAGAATACCATATTATATTGAAATTACTTTGCAAATAGTGGAGAAATTGGAAAAAGTTAATTACCTCAACAAGACATATCCAAATATTTCACAGGTGCCAAAGGAACGAGAGAATTAAAAACCATTTGTCATGCAGCTGCTCTCGTATGCCTGGCCATTATTGCTAGCAGCTTTAAGTTATTATTCTTATGGTCTCCGAGCTCCTTCTCGGACAATAACATACTGATGCCTTTGGATACAGCTGTGGCATTTCTTTACAATCACTAACCACCATGAGCTATGGCTATAATTAGTACTTTGATGGACCCCTGCTGCTGAGTTATGACTATGGCCACACTTAATACTCTCATTAGCGACCGCCTTCAACTTGGAACGTGGCTGTTTTGTTTCTAAATAACCCTTGCTGGGTTTGGAGTCCTTGACAATGGCTACCCCATGCAGATCTCACAAAACAATGACTTTGAGATTTAGCATACATAATACCATAATAATAACCTAAAGACCTGAAGAGCACGGTGCCACTGTGCACTTTTCATGGTCATTAAGTATGTGTTTATGTACCTACATTGCTCATTCTTGCACTATGTTCAAGCTAACTAAAAGTTAGAGACGGATGAGAGTTGGTGATGGTGCATTCCCGCATTTAGTCAGTAAAACTCACCTCCTGTATGACATGCAAAAAGAAAAAGATGCAATCTTCCCTTTCATGTTTGCTTCCTCTTTTCTTTTCTTTCTTTCCTCTTCATTATTCTCATCCACCTCCCCATCTTTTCTCTTCTCAACTCAGCTCGCTACACCTATCTGTTTGAGTTATCAGCCGGGCTGCTAATGACTGCCAGGCTGTCTGCTGTGATAATGGGCTAACAATATGAGATAATGAGCTAACAGTGGGCTGTTACACAACTTGGGCTTGAGTGCAGTGTGCTGTGCTGTATGGGCGTGAGTGTAAGAGAAAGAGAAAAAGAGGTAAGCAGGAGTTAAGTTGGGGATTAAGGGCTCAGCCCGAGCACAAAGGCTCCCAGACATCATCACAAAAATAATTTACTCATATTTCTATTGCAGAAAAACACATTACTCGAATCCGTCCCTAAAATGAATAGCTACTCAGCTTAGCCCTCTATCTTTTTTCCCGCTCTCTATGAAATAACTGACACTCACCACCTACTCTGTAAATTTTCAGAACATAATGATGTGATTGATGTGTGTGAACAAGCAGAGGAGAGTGAAGCGCCATTCAGACAGACAGCCATTGTCAATCTTGCGGAGGTGAACTAAATCAGGAATAAATGGGTGTGTCTTTATTTTATGCTGTAAATTGATATGATGTTCTAATTAAACAATCTCTTTATAGTGCTGCAGACCTTTGCTATATCAGTGAGTCCCGTAACAAGTCACAATTTAAACATTGCAGGTACTAAAGGTTTGAGTCAGTTCAGACCTGGGTGATGCAATCACAATTGGACCGCTCAAGTACATGAGTTCACACCTGGCATAACCATGTGTCTCCAGATGCATCTCAAGGGACCACTTTTGATCGGATCTATGCAAATACTTTGGCTATTTTGTCAGTTGAATGTCCAGTACTGTCCACTTGGTTATTCAATATGAAGATTCATCTATTCGTTCTTTTTTATATTTGTTCAACAACACACTATACTCCTATATCAGCCCACAGTGAGCCTTATATTTTATCTGCACTTTCAGCAGCCCAACAGAGACACTCCGTGGTGCGCTGGTGGTTTGTAACTGAGCTATGAGCAAGGCGCACTTTTACTTTCTGACAGTATGAAAATCTGATGTTTTCACATAACAGATGATGAAAAAACACATTTATGACAGAGTCAGAGAAAGTAAAAGTGTGCATCCCAGCACACCACAGAGCATCTTTCTTGTCTGTTCTTCTCAGCAAGATGTTTTTTCAAGGAAAGAAACAAATTAATATATAGCATTTAATGCAGAATTCAAAAGAAGACGCTTTCCTTTAGTGTGGCCCAGGAGACATTGCATACACACTATTAAAGAATATGGTCACATGTGGCACAGACCATCTCTGAATGTGGTCTGATTGATCAGATCTCAAATGCATCTTGGATGTGTTCACACTTGTACTTAGAGCTATCCGCTTGTAATTAGATCACCCAGGATGCATGTGAATACCAGGTCTGAGCAGGACCTCTGTTTCTGTTAACACCCCCAAAAAAGTCCTAGTTGTATCTGAACATTTAAATGCTTTGCAGCAACTTTGAACGTTTTGACCTCGAGTTAACACCTGGATATTCACTGAGGGAGTTTGTGCTCATTGCACAGTGATGATTTTATGGAGCAGTGAAGGACTTTGCATGCTGACACCTGCAATATATTTGCACTTGGCTACTACCTACAGAGCAATACATTCAGTTTTGATTCGGAGCCTGGTGATGCAAGCACAATTATTACAAAGGTTTTTGTTAAGGCTAACAAAAAAATCTGCTTTGCCACACAACTCTTCTTTGTGAAATGAACCACATTCGATCAAGTTGGTTGTGGCATGTGCACAAATTCAGTAGCTCCATACAGTGCTGTTTAACAACTGTGACGATAACCTGATTATGTTGTTAACACAACACTTGCCTTATTATGACTCTAATTAACATCAACTTCCCCATTCATTGATCACACTCTCAATCATGAATAAACTGTTGTGAAATTCCAATACCATAAATCCTAATATACCTATTTGGGATCTGGAAATGGTAATGCTGCATGGAAAGTACTGTCAAAACCAATCAAACATAAAGGAAATCTTTTGTGTTTAGTGCCAGTTTCCAGCCGTTGTGAAATGGCCTTAGTGTCAAAAGTGAGATGCACAACAAGGCCTCTCAACGCTTTCCTCCGGCAAACTCTCGGCCCTTGAGGACAGCGGTAATTTTGGTTTTAACTTGATTAACATATCGAACAAAGTTATTTTTAAATGCCCTTTCCTTATTTGATCCTAACATAATTTTAATCTCCTTGGGAGCATGAAAAGAAGCAACGAATGCATGATTTCTGACTTAAAAGAAAAAGAATCAATAAACTGTTTTGTTTACATACACTGTCTTCCTTGCTGTACAGTAATTAAAATTGATATATTGATGCAATATGTATGTTGCAGCGATATAAATAGCTAGACTTTCCTTTAATATGTCTGATGTGGCGGATCAGAATACTAACATTTAATATGCCTGTCAGATTGCATCTGACTCATTAGCTGTTTTGCACATTATCTCCATTCTGTCAGCCCTGTTATTCGCCCATATAATCTAATGAAGCAGAGATACCATGAAATATTAGATGATAAAAATAATTTTTCTAAAACCAAGCAGTGAGGGAATCGCTATGCAAATGCTACAACATCCAGAGAATTACAGACGAGGCCAACATCAATGCTTTGTTATGGTGCTTTACTGAAAATCTGCAACATATGGAAATCTCTCTGGATCTGAAACCAGCACATAATCCACAACTGTTCCAGCGCACTGTTCTACAAATCTGAGTGCTGTGAATACAAAGGTGCTTCACTGGACTGAAGACAAACCTGTCTTATCTCAGAATGGAGTTAGCTGACAGGAGCACGGTGGATGATTGGCAGCAGTACAAAGATGAAAAAAAGTTAAAACCCACCAGGAGGGAGGCACTGCATACACGCCTTTGTGCATGTGCATGTGTGTGTGTTACCTCTTTCCAAATTACGCATGTATTCATATTCTGCACACACACACCCACACACACAGTGGCCCACACACCAGCTTATGGCAGCTCATTGTTGAATCAGCCCCGATAGCTTGTGTGAAACAGCTCAGATCAACTGAAGATTTCACTGCCTCCTCCTCTGTTGTTTAACACCATGCTATAGTTTCTCAGGGGATCACAGATGACCACATTATTTTAACCATGGGAAAACCAGAGAACATCTGTTAACATTTCATTAAAAGATGTGTACATAAGACAGTGTCCTGACACCTGTCATGAGACTGTACCCAGAAGATATAAGAATTTGTTTTAAAAGTCTTAATGAATAACTAAAGCTAAACATTTTCTTTTGAGTTTTAATTATGTCAAGTTGTCATAACAAAGACATCTCAAACAATGTCAACTTTTAAAATGGCATAATTGACTGAATGAGAACAATCATAAACATCCATAAATATGACTTCATGCTCATTACAGGTGTTATGACAGTAAATATAATATTCCACCCTAAAAGTAGCTTTTATGAAATACTCACCACCTGCAGGTGGTTCTAAAAGTTTCTATCATGCTTCTTGTAAAGGACAGCGGCTTTCATCATCTTGGCTTCACAGCAGTTGGAATTGATTCCAACAGTGAGTCAGAGTCATGGCACTAAACATCCATAGTAACCTCTCAAAGCACTCCGGCAGCATTATCCACTTTTCTGCTATTGATCTTCATGTTCAGTACATTGCAAACAATCCTCTCTCTTCCAAAAGATTATTTACAGTAATACACTACTTCTGGCAAAGCTTCTGAAAAATACGGAGGCGATGATGTGACAAGGTGGTAGTGCATTTGGCAATATTGTGTAGAGGTGTAGAGGTTTGAATGCTCTGAACGTAGGCTGAACAACAGAGAACTAGACTGATGCTTCAGCAGGAGTCTTTTGAGAAATTTCTGTGGTTTTCAACAGTACTTTGTTTTTGCAGTGACTGTGGGTCACCATTGAAAACCACTGTAATTAAGAAATGACAGACAGACATAGATAGATAGATAGATAGATAGATAGATAGATAGATAGATAGATAGACAGATAGACAGATAGACAGACAGACAGACAGACAGACAGATAGATAGATAGATAGATAGATAGATAGATAGATAGATAGATAGATAGATAGTCTTTGTGTACCTTCATGCAATACAGAGGGAATTTCAGAAGGAACTATTTTGAATCACTTGAAATAATGTTTTATTTTAAAAGTTTAATGAGCAGTCAGTGTCTCTGAACATCCTCTGAGAGGACAGATATGTTTGTTGTTTATTAAAGGTCTCTCTAATCAGCTCGCCACTTTCAGAAAATGCCCTTTCTTTGAGTCAGAATTGATCCGCGAGAAAAAGATTTCCAGCTTGAAGAAGAGTCCTCTGATCTAATCTATCAGAAGATACACAGACTTACTGCACTACTGTAATGTACTGGGCTGAAACTGTACAGAGCTGCATTAAGCCTATATTACACTCAGTACACCAAACAAACTCAACTAGATGATTCTGCTTCACCTAATCAATACTCAACTAATCTACTAACCCCCAAAATTTGTTACAGTGTACTTAGCCTTGAGAGTGACATAGGACAATACAGTATATTAATTTACGTTCAAAACATTTAAAATCTGAAACTTAATAGAACATTAAGTGACATAAAAATTGACTATGGAGTATCCAAACAATATGCTTGGTATTTTCACCATATTCTTAAAGGCCTGATGTTGCTGAGAGATGCCCTTTGTCTCTTGTTCCATGCTGCTCATCACTGTTTGAGAAATTAGGATATGCATTTTGTTCTGCCAACTGGTCAATACCAATAAGCCCAATAAAAATGGGTTCCCAACCTCAGGTATGGGAAACTCTGTAGACCTTACATTTCATTGTTTCTTACCTCCAGGATAGATGCCTTTTATTCCATTTGTTCTGGGGAGTCAGGCCTCGTTTCCTGCGGCCCATAGTCACCTCTGCTTCGGAAACATCTGGCAAAGAACATCTGGGTGTTTTCATAAGACCCAGAGTGGCTTGGTCTGAAGTGGAAAGGAGAGCGTATGGTTGTGTCAGAGAGAAGCTTATTCAACTTTCTGGATAAACCTGAGGCTATACTTGGTACTTTGCATTAAATTGTCAATTTTTCCATTTATTTTGTCTCAATCCAGCCAAAACACCAACACCAACTCTCCCACATGAAAACAAACTCAGCCACATACCAAAGACTCCGGTCTCCTTCAGTCCCCCAAACTTCTGCATGGCTTTGATGGCCTTGGTCAGGGCCTCCTTGGTCTGAAGCTGACCAGTCACTGGGTCGGGGGGTGGGAGGTAGCCAAACTTACTCAACCAGTCCTGAAAGGGAAACAGTGGACACAGAGTTTAAGAGTCATCCCAGGCATTTCAAGGACTCTGAGTATCCCAAAGCTCCTGATAAGGTCTGGCACCTGTTCATGTTTGTGGTCTGTGAGTCTACACACATATATTAAGGCTCTGTGAGAGGTCCACATATGAACATATGAGGCTTTTTATATGCGCCCCTTAGTAGCTCTGGGTCTAGGGCAATTGGAACCTTTGCCTAATCCTCCCCCGTCCTCCCCCGTTTGAATGCTTAGAGATAGCAGTGCTAACAAGGCAGAAAAGTGCTGTCTTGGTTATCTGTGCCATCCTGTGTGCCAAAACTTTTTGCAGAGAGAATTAGAGGTAAGCTAGTGGCATTTTACTGTCCATATTTTCCATCTACATGACACATTGCATCACCATGGCGAGAAAAAGGCACAGACCTTGGAATTTTGACTCTCTGCTCTGCTATGCAAGCAGTTGATCGGCCCTTGCTTCCTCCTGTACACTGTGCAGGAAATGAGTCTAAAATGAGCTGTATCGCTCAAAAACCGGGTCCAAATCCTACTGTGTTTGCTCAGCAAAGGGACATTTGACTCTATATCAGCAAGGCACAGATTCATCATCTGATCTTGATTCCAATTTTGCAAATGTCATATAAATATTACTATATACTATACACTATATACTATATGCAGTAGATGATGATAATATAGATCTGTTCCATTCGTTTGACATTAATTCAATACAGAATGTGGCTGAGTGGGTTCACAAAAGAAACATGGTTCAGCAAAAACAGAAGTGTATATAAAGGGTAACACTGCGGCTCCATTCCCACTTGAGACCAATGCAGTTGCTGCCAATCAAAGCCACCCAGCTGACTACATTGGTCGGTTTTGGTGCATGTAAGATCTGACTGATGGATGCTTCTGAGCTGTAACTTGCAGGATGCTCTTTTCCTTTTTCTTCTTCTCAAGCCTTTTCTCCCCTGAGATCTTTCTTTGTTTCTTCCCTTCATTTCTCTAAGCAACACCAAAGTCTCCTCATCCTCCCTCCTCCTCATGATTTGACAGCCAATAAGACATAGCTGATTTTAAATAGGATTTTGATCAGCACTCATCAGAGGTGAGTGACACAGATCGATAGCGAAGCATCCCTTCTGTATTGACCATGCTGGCAAAATGCCATTAACTCAATGAGTAACTCTGCTGGCTGATATTTGCCTCCTTATCCTTAGCTTTGCCATCCCTGCTGAGGGCTTGTGGAAGGTTTACAGAGAAATTGAATTGACCCTCAGCAACATCAGGCAGGATGAGCAACAACATAATTTCCTGAAAGAGTTTCAAACTGTAACGCCAGAGGTAAGCAGAAGAGGTCAAAGAATTTAAAAGAAAGCAGGAAACTTAAATTGACTCTATGAATCAACAAAGAACATAAGTGATGACACTACAGTTTTCAGAAAGTTTGCCAATTAGGTAGAGTTCCTATCAGTAGGAACACTGTACTTACCAACATCACTAAAAAGAAGTTGCATAGGGCAAGAAACATGAGCATGCAGACAGTTGTCTAAGTTTTGAACCAGGGGTTTCATGCTTACAGCCTGCAGGCTGGAACCAGAAGAATCCAGTTTGACTCACTGGATAACTTTGCAAAGTGTACAAAACTGCAGAGCAGTCATTAACTCCAAGCACCAGCTTCAGTGCAAAATAATCTGTATCTTATTGTCTTAATAAGTGTCTTACTGGGGGGACCCTATTAATAAGGCACTGTCAAAACCTTTGATTTGTAAATGGTCTGTTAGGCAGGGGATAACTTAACCTTTTCCTCATCAGCTTCCACTTTAATTGGTGTTGTGATGCCAGTATTATTACAGGATAATTGATTGAGCATTGATTAATTTACACTATTACAGGAGTGTAAATCAATGCACAATTAAAAGTATTTCTAGATCTTGCCAAGTTGCTCAAATTGTAAAGTATACTATATTGTTGTTCATTTTCAAAATACATCCATGTTTTGTGCATTTGTAGATCCACTGTGTTCTGCATATTGTTACACATATTTATTTATTTATTTATCTATTTGTCAGATGGTACATGAAGACATTGTTACATTTAAGTAAAAATTGCCACTGAAACTTATAGCTATAGCTACTTTGTAGTCTTTGTCCCTGGTTAGGCTTTTAAGGGATAAAACAAAGGCAATGCAATGAATTTAGACTGGCTGAATGAAGAATAACTAAGAAATTGCACAGATTTTTCTTCATACATCTCAGACTGTCCATCATCTGTTTTGTAATTGAATGGTGCCAGGAGGGGATCATGCATGCACTTGCATATGTGCATGTGTGTGAGTGTGGACTTGGCGCTTGTCTGCAGCTAATCTTGAATATTATTGGACCAATCAGCCCAATTTTTTGTGCACATTAATGGCTGTATGCTGAAGGACCTCTGTGATTCAGAATTCTTGAAAAGCCTTGAAAACCTTTTTTATGCCGCCATGCCGACCGTGGCCACAGGCAGTATGTTTTCAGGTTGTTCAGTTCTTGTTAACGGGATACCTCACAAACGTCTTGAAGGAATTTCTTCAAACCTGGGACAAATTATCACTTGAACTCAAAGATGAAGTGATTAAATTTTGGTTGTTGCAGGACAAAAGTCAAGGTCGTGGTGACCTCATTAACCACAATTTTTGGCCATAACTCAAGAATTCATATGTTAATTGTGATAAAACACAAACAAACATCTAACAGGATAAAGAAAATGGAGAATACTGTATAGTATTATTCATTGGGGACACTTGGACCTACCTTAGGTGCTTTAGGTGTGCCTGCACAGAGTTTTCCTGTGAAATTAGGGATTACTACTGATATTTTGGGCAAAATATCAGTAGTAAAATGGATGGCTTGATCACAGCTTGTCTGACAGTTCATGTTTCTTACCCTGTCAAACTTTGTTGAAGCAATGTTGGCACAATCCCAGATCTCACTGAGTTTGAAGTGCGACTCATGTTAGAATAAACCAGCTAATATCTTTAAATCAAACCGAACAAAGCATACTGTGTGCAATATGTTAACGTGCATGCATCCATACAGACAAGAGGAAAACTTAAGCTCTTCTTCTCTGTAAGCAGAAGATGTGCGAGTGATGGATTACATCTGTGCTGTCTACTAAACCGCAGCCCTCCTGTTTTCTCACACACTTCTCATAAACTCACTACATCAAACTTTTTTTTGTGGAGCCAGCAACTAATTTAAACCCTGACACCGTAGCTCACGGGGCGAAAAAAGCTGTAAAACCTGCCAACAAGTTCAGTAACATGCTGAACACTGCTGAATTATACACCGGGATGTCACTGTGTTTAGGTGAGATTGGATGTACTTTTAAAAAGGCTGCACAGAAGTCATCTGAGTTCAAATGGAGAAACAAAATAAAAAAAATCAAAGACTACTGGATGAGAACAATAAGATTAACCACACTTATAGTCAAATGGCAGCATTTCACAGACGATGACAGTGAGAGTTGTAAGAGCAAAGAAGGAAGAAATAGAAAAGTTTAAATCATTTACATGCATCTCAAACCTAATAAACCAAAAAATAATGGTGCTTTTCTCCCGGGGTCTTCACCCTTGAAATGAAGATAAGAGAAATAAGAGAAATAAATGAATGCAGAGCGGGAGAAAAACACTAAATCTGGCCTGTACAACAAATTCATCCTCTCCAAATGTCTGACTAGCAATAAGAGGACACAGATGACTGTTCTTTCATTGCTCATTAAGATACACACTTAAACACACTCACACACACACACAAACACACACGCACACTGAATGCACAAAACTGATGTCCAACACTTGTGTATTACCGTGCTGCATCCCTAATGAGAAGTGGTTTTTTAAAGCCTTTGATGCTACAGCGGTTAGCCGTTTGCCTCAACAATTGCAGCAGTGTTTTGATTGCTGTGTTGTGTTCTGCATAAAATCAGAATGTGGACTCCTTCACTTTCTTGTGCCGGAGTTGTAAAGCAGAACTAAAGAAAATCTTGAATGGCACAGTGTAAAGTTCAAGCACCGCTTCAAGCGACAAAACAACTAATTATTTATTCAGGAGGCTGAGGTAGCGTGAGAGAAAGATGGAGGAGTGCAGACAAATAAAAAGTTCCCTATGAAAAATATAATCACAACTTTAAGGTCATGTGTAGAAAACCTACCAGACAGGAAGAAAACTGTCTTCACATTTTATGTTGTTTTTGTCTTGAGTCACACTTGTGATATGTAACAACCAACCTAGAAGCTGGACATTAAATGACTTTGGATAACTGCGGCAAAATAACAAAGAAATCAGTCAAGAATGGAAACCTTATTTTTGACAAAGTAAAACTTAAACTGTGTCTTTTAGTTTGCACATCAATAATTCAAAATAATGCAGCAACTTATGACACTATCAGCAACAATATGACTGCCTTAATCACCTTCTGCAAGCAAAATTGATTATTTCCGTGCTGGGATTTGTGTAAGATCATCAAGCTCAGACAAGAACAACAGTGAAGAACACTATGGCGCACAGAAAGGTATCAAGCACTTATTTCTCAAGATAATAACTAATGTAGAAGGCATCATAATATATAAATATTTGTAAATGTAACTCAATGGGACAATAGGAGGATTAAATAAAGAAACCCATGAAATGAAAAAGAACTGGATTGCAATCTAGATCAGTGAACGCAACAATAAATTTCAGGCTGATCTGATACTCAGTATTGGCATCAGTCCCGTGCAGGGGGCATTGAGCATGATATTTTTTATATGTCTAGGTTAAGTGAATCCATACAAAGGGTGCCCCTGTTGCTCAGTCGGCCTCAGAGCCTGCGCCCCATGTACTGAGGCTGTTAGTCCTCTGTAGCGGCCGCTGGTTCGACTCCCGCCTGCGTCCCATTTGCTGCATGTCATCCCCTCTTTCTACCCTCTTTCCTGTCACGTCCTCAGATATCACTATAAAAAATAAAGGCAAAAAGGCGCCAGAAATAATCTTTAAAGTGCATCCATACAAATGTTATTAACTGCTTTGTTGCTAGAGAGGGAGAAAAAATATGTGTTGGACTGGTATTGTTATCGTGTTGTTAGACTCAAGGTTGCAGTATTGTAATTGGACATGAAAGAGGCATAGCTAGCTATAATGAGCACAAGTCACAACTTTACAATATATCCTCTGCCTGTTTGGTTTTATAAATAGACAGTTATAGTGTTTATTTATTGTCAAATCAAATCCATTATTTGTGCAATCCATTCTTAAATGTATTACAATAAAGCAGAGAGGCACCCACTGGTGAATGCCTAACAAGCTGCTCTTCAAATGACAAAGAAATGTGACCGTGGGTTTGCCTGTGAGATGATGTAAGGCAATTCTTTTATATTTGTAATTTAACTGACAAGACTTAATGGAAACAACCACATTAACGTTCTCCTCTGCCTCTGTTTTGCAGTGAAGTCAGCTCTGGCTCAGCTGCAGTAGCTCTGAAGCTGGAATTCAATGACTTCAGCAGGGCAAATGTTTGCTGACGTGGGGGCGTGACCTCATGTCCCAACTCAGGCCCAGGGGGTCTTTACCACTTAGCCTCCTTGCTGCTCGAATGACCTGAGCAGTCCTGGTGCATTATCATTCAGGTTTGATTGGTGCATTTAAGCCTTCCCAGATGAAAACAGTAAAATACAGTTTGTTGCTATCGAATTAAAATGGTTTTGAGAAAGTTACATGTCATTCAGCACAGTGTTACTCTGTCAGTGTTTTAATATGTCATATTTTCAGAACATCAAAGGTTGTTGACCCAACTTTTCCCTATAACAGCTACTCTTTACAACTAAACATAATTATAAATACTTCTTATATCTGAAAGCAACTCAACCTTTTGGTTAAAGCAATATTTTTACATTTAGTTTAGGGTTTAAGATTAGGAAAAGATTATGGTTTTAAACTAATTCCAAATGAAAACCTTGGAAATTTTGGAAAATATAGTTATTTGTTTTCTTGCCAAGAGTTAGACACAGAAGTGTAGACTCACCTCACAGGATTTGTACTCATGTCACAAATTTGATGATTTTAAACATGACAAAATCAAAAAGGTCTTTCAGCTCGACTTGGCCTTGGACCAGTGACTTCACTTTGACTTGAGTCTTTTGACTTGAGAATACTTGACACTTGCCCTAAGCCCAAGCATTATTTAAAGTGTGCCACGAATGAATTAATTTGACATTCACATTATTAATTCTCAGCAAGTTAACACTTATTCCCCAGATCCACTTTGTTTGAATCAATCTGACAGCATCCAACCGAGTCTGAGGAGAAAACTAATGTTATGTTACTGAGCTCCAGTTGGAAAAAAAATATGCCAAAGATAATTTGCAAAAAAAATAAATAAATTGCAGTATATCAGTGATTCTCAAACTGTGATGTGGGCTCTCCTGGTGGGGCACAGAGATACTGCAGGTGGGCATTGATGACCAGGAAAGGGAGTGAAACTAGGACTGTTTTTACACCAAAATTGTACCAAGACTGCATATGCAGGTTATTTAAACATGAATAAACCGGCTAAAGATAGGCAGTTGACCCTTTACCCATTGAAAGTAGACTTATTTGACTTCCTGTTTTGCTTTTTTAATCTGATGTGCACTGAGACTCAGCTCATGTGCGTGCAGGAGAGCAGAGAGAAAGAGGTTTTTAAGAGTCTCTGTGTGTTCAGCTCTGTTATTTTGTGGTTCCTAACTGAATCTCTGTGGTTTGAAGTTTAGTTTCTCACATGCGTTGCTGTTTTTACATTCAGATGTGTGCCTTGTTTACTGTCTTATGTTCACTTTCAGCTTTCATGGCAATACAACTTTGAAAGCAACTGCACACAACATTTTCTAACTTCTTCCGAAATTTGAAGTCACAAAGAACAGTAAATTGAGGCTCTGTTGATAAAATGGCATTAAATTTGGTGAAGAGCACATAATGACTTGTTTAGGTTTCTTAACTCAAGGTTTAGGACTTGATTTGGGACTTGACTCAGGATTTGACTTGGGATTTAAGTGCAAAGACTTACTTTTGATTTGCAAAACAATGACAACTCTGATTAGGGCCAGAGGTAACAAAATCTTCCCGAAGCTAAAACCTTCTTTCTTGTTCATTTAATCTGTACAAAAAAACAAAGTGTAAAATGAAAAATGACTTTTTACAGGTAATTATGTGCTGGACCGTTTCTTGGTCAGCACCAGTAAGTCCCTGGAGCCTCTACTGGTTGCCAAGCAACTGGTCTGGAAATGTCAAAGTTTCCTTCAACTTATTTTGTCCGATGAAGTTTACTTTTTGTGGATGACGGCATTTTCTCAAGCACAACATGTTTGGTAGCAAGTGACTCAGTTGACTATCAAATCTTATCAAACTAACACCCACATCATCCTGATGAAGCAGTTTAGCTGAGTTAATACTTAATGATAATTCTTCCAAACTTGAACTTTGATGGCTGCTTATTTAGTCATTAATATTTAATGTCGAAGAGGAATACTTGATATTTGCAACCATGTTTTGAGGGCCTTTAAGTCTCCTGCATAGCGCCATGATTTTTTTTTTCCAGTTTACTCCTTCATCAACTCTTTAGTCATGTTTGCGTAAAATCGTCATTAGTGGAACAGAATCCCTCCAGTGCTCTGCAAAATGACAGACCCGTGTTTTCCTTCTCCTTTTAGCTGTATTATTGAATACCAGCAGCTGTGCAGCATTTAATCAATCTGAGCAACACTGCATCACTGTCAATAAGCTGACATTTATCATTCGCTATAAACTACGTGGGAGACAGGGCTGCACTGATGCACTTCACTGTGGTACAATTAGACAGCCTCCTAAACCAAACTCGTCTGTTAATGTACCGCCTCAGCATGTATCCCCGGCAGACTCAGCTCTCTGTCTCAACGCATCCTTTCTAACAAATGTGTTGACTTCAATGTGTGCTCTTTTGTTACTTCTTCCATCTCCTGGATACCTTGAGTCCTTTAGTTGGATGGAATGATGATATATACCATGAGACAATAGAAATCTGTCAGCTGTCAGAGATGTTAGTTTATACTGAGGTAGTTATAGCAATGTTGGAAATCAACAAGCAGGAAGCAACCATATCTCCAAATCTGCAAAATGAGATCATGTTCTCTCCTGTTAAATTAGACATGTTTCACTAAATCAAATGCAAAACCTGTGACCCACATATGAGCATACAAGAGCCCCGCAGGGCTCACAAATTTATCTGTGATTTGCAAGCAACAATTATTTGTGAAGTGTGACACTGCCACCATTTATGATCAATGCTTGCAAGTCACTCTTGTCAAACAGGCCCCGGGTCTTTTTGAATTGGATTTACAGGGGTTTTGCATTAATCTGATGGAATACTTTGATCTCTGGTATTTACTTCGCTGGCTTAGCCAAAAACCAATTGGTTAATTTATCTATAAACAGTTTCTCAATTGAATTTCCAGGAATTGTACTGCACCATAATACCACAGGTCTCAAACTCCAATTACCTTGGTGTATATATGTGCACTTAGCAAGGGAATCTTAATGTCATTGCCACTAAGACGGACAATCCCAGCACAACACTTTTAAAGGTGCTCAGTGGAATATTCCGGTAAACACACAAAGTTTCTGGTTACATTTTTTGTGGCTTGTCTTGGTGCATTACTAATACCTGTAGATATGTGGAATAGAGTGAAACCATTGACAGGAATGTGTATAACATAGCTTGTGTGTGTCTGCATATGTGTCGTCATCATAGACCATATATTAAATAGTGGACAGAGCTTCCAGGTCTGCAAAAACCTGCATTCTTTCTAATGACCAGCAGGGGGCAACTCCACTGGCTGCAAAAAGAAGTCTACTTGTATGTATCACTGTGGCAGAATTACACTACTTTTCACTTCATTTAAGGCCACAGTACAGTTTGCTAATGATTAATTGTCTCAGTTGTTAGTTTGAAGTCTTCTTCTATACAGCATGATGTTCAATTTGTAAATTATGGTCCAATTTAGAATAAAATAGATGGTTGGTCCTCAGTCACATGGATGAGAAGGCTAAAAAAAGGGACCCACTTCTAGAACCATTGCTCAGTAGTGCTACTAGTGGTCAAAACTGACATACCTTTGATTAAAATATGGCTTGATTCCCATAAAAGCACATGAGACTTGGACTGGAAATTGAAAATAAACACAAGACACATGAAGGCAGAAGACTAAATACCTCAATTTTCCCTCCCTGGGTTACAAGAAAATGGCTGTACTACACTGCCTACAGTACACATACCAGCACCTGCATAAAATATGTACACATACAGTACATATCCATACATTTCATGTACTTAACATTTTCTGCCTTCGCTGCATGTCGCCTGGCTGCCTGTTGCCCTGAATAAATGATGTCCAACCATGAAATTAACCAATGTCTTTGGCATAACATGAAAGGTTCTTCCAGTGAACAGCAGAACAGCAGGCAGCTGTTTGCTTCCATCAACCCCTGAGACAGCTTGCAAAATGTTACATTTGATATATAAATATATTTCTTGTGTTATATTTTTGCAAACTTGCTCCTAGATTAAATTACAACTCTAAAATAAACAACTGATGAAAAAATTAAATGTGAAAAATATGTTTAAAAAAAAAAAAAGAATTTACAGGCAGAGTGTAATAGTTAATCCAGCAGTTTGGACCTGCTTCTGTTCATTCACCTATACTTTTCCAATGATATGTGACACTAACTTAAGTTGAAATAATGCATGGAGAGAATTTTTGTACTATATAATTTCAAGACACAACTCTACAAAGAAAAGCTTGCAATGTTGAAAATGATCTCACATTTTTACTCTACTAGAGTACAGTACCTTCTCCTATAAGATTCAGTTCATTGAACCAAACCAAATAGTTCATACATACACATTACACAAAATCAAATCTTTTGTTTATATCCGCATTAAAACAATAATTCAGAGGAAATAACACATGCTGCTGCTCACACATTCTGCCTTTCACTTTCCCACACATACACACATAATTGAGGTGTGGAGGGGCTATTACAGCATTTGACTCACTCCCAGTTTGGGATGTGAAGGATAATTTATCTCCGTAATCCTGAACCCTGGTCCCTGTAATCCTTTAATACAGTGAGAACTGGAGTACACAAGAAACTACAAATTCCTAAGAAATACTCAGAGTGAAAGAAAAACAGACAGAAAGAGACTATGGGGCCTACAAATAATTCTAACAGAGAATTTAGTAGTGAGATTAACATCTTTCCTCACCTCATATGGTATTTATAGTATATCATGGAATGGTATATTTATAGTATGTATGTATAGAGCTGGTTGGAGATGGGAGGCAGTGCTGTCTGACAGAAAATTACCTCGACTTTCCCTGAGCAATCTGTTTCTCGATTGCGGTGCATGTAGCTGTGGATACAGCAAACAGACTGCGAGAACTGCTTACTGACTTTCTGCAACACAGCTGATTGTCCAAGCCGAGGAAGAAATAGATTTGAGGTAGTTTCATGTGTGTGAGACATTGATTAATGTGGGCGCAGATATGAAGCGCTGCTGAATTGCAGATGCATCAGTGTAGCATTTGAAACAGGAGGGTTGAGACGGAGAGGCATTGTGTGGGTGAGTGAGTCTGAGGAGAAAAAGGACAGTGTTTATGTGATTCAATAAATTTAGCCCCTTTGTGTTTTGCAAAGACATTTTAAATCTGTCTGTGTTCATGTGTTACTACCCCCACCAAAGACAGCTGTAAAGAATGGGTGGGCCCAAACCCCAGAAAAAATTTTTTTTAACACTTCCTACACAAGACTTATCCGCACTAAGCCTGTTAAATTGAAAAACACAGTTTTTCCCACCTATTTCTGACATTTTCTCACCTGCAAACAGGTCTTTTCCAGGACTAATAAGTGCTGCCTTGGTGTTCCATTGTCTGACAACAGAATCAGAGTGGCTGGATTCAAATACAGAACAGGTGACCAGAGAGCAGGAGAAGACTGAACAAAAAGGTTACGTCCAAATGAAATCATTTTAGTGAACTTTTTTGCAGTCAAAAATAAACCAACGTGTTTTTTTTTAATGACTGAAGATAGAATAAAAGGTCTTTCGGGAAATATCAGAAATGGACCTTTTCATCTCTGATGCTGGCTATTCCAGCAACTGGGAAACAACACACAAACAGGAACTTTATTTTGGTCTTGAGAAGCTGCAGTTTTTATTCACTGACCCAGTGTAACCTACACTGTACATTTACTGCCAGACTGACAACTTCACTGCTCACCTTTTCCTCTGCTCTGCTGAATTCTCTGCTGATTACTGTCTCCCTAAACCACACCAGATTTTTAGAGAATAAAAAAATGCTGTTTCTTTTAATGGTAACTTGGCTATAGATTATACCAAAAAAAGTACCAGGTACCAGTTACTATCTCCAATGAAAAACCAAAACTGTACCAAGCAGTGGAAAACAACAGGCAAGGGAACAAGGAGGAACAAGGAAAAAACACCAAGGGCCACACCACTGTCTAACCAACATGATATGCAGGTGACTGTTTGTTTGGTAAATAGGTTTTAAGTTCATAAATTAGACAGATAGAATGTATGTGACAGGCAGAATTAGTTTGCTGTAGTTGAAAACACTTGGTGAAGCTACACTAATGCCGTAGTGACATTATGCAGCGGTGGGAACATCTCATATTTTATTTTCTAACGGGAAATGCTTCGAGAATGAGGATGTATTGTTTGATTAATAGTACCTCTGGGACACTGTCTCTACAGATAGTGTTTCTAAAAGACAAGTAGTATTCCTAAATCAGGTGTTGGAAAAGGAGAGTCTTCTCATAATTGAAGTTGTCTTATATTCGGGCAAATATGGTACCAAGTGTCTGCTTTTGTACATGACTGGCAAGATGATATTAGGTAGTCTGTGTCATGATGTGAGCAGTAAGATTTCCAAATGCAGATACAGATCAGACAAAAATCGGAAGAAAATGGCCCAAAATGAATTTCTGCCTAATATAGAAACATCTTTGAGAGCAAAGTCACAATTACATATAAGCCAAAAAACCCATATCACACATGTGAATGTGTCACATCAAGCAATCCTCAGCTTCTTTAACATGAAAAGCTTGTTGTTCAAAGTCTGTGGCTCTTGTGTTGTGTAGCAGGCTGCTACAGGCTGTCTGGCTTTTAGTAAGTGTGACCGGGAAGCAATTTTATTAGCAGTATGTAAAAGAGTTCTCCAGCCATGTAGAGAATTAACAACATTTTGGTGAATTAATGCAAAACTTGTGTGTGTGTGTATGTGGTGGTGGTGGGGTAATATTTAAAAGATTAGCTTGATTAGTGTAGTGCAACACTAAAGGTAAGGATTTGCACCACATTATCTTCTTACTAACTCTACTCTGATTCTTTTTACAGCATTTTTACACTTGTACCAGCCATTGCAAATATTCACTCATCTGTCACTCACTGTAACTGAAACCCGTACAACTGTTGAGTTGATGAATGAGTTTCCTGTTTCAGTGTCAGCTCCACTGGCTCTGGCAGACTCGCGGGTCAAAGTTCACTGTTGTTTAACTCTGACCTGCAAATAGAAACAAATGCATCTTGTGCTTGAAAATGGAGGAGACATTATTCTACCACTGGACTACACACTGGATTACAAAATGCAGTATCACTCTCACAAATTGCTAATTTTTGACTTCACATCCTTTTTTTTTTTGTCCTTTAATGTAAGTCTGTCAGTGCACACACACACACACACACACACACACACACACACACACACACAGATGAGTTCTGCCATTACGGTTTCACCACGGCAACATCACTCGAAAGCAGAATCCGTTTTGCCCCTATGCACGTGGCCTCCTCCGTCCCACAATACCTCCCTGTTTAGCTCCGATGAACAGCTGCAGAGTGCCTTCATCTTCAGCCTCACTGACAGGAAATGAGTCACTGGGAGACATTTAACCTTACGACCTCACTCACTCTTAAAGGTCATGAAGTAGCACAATCCATTATAGTGTTTATATTGTTCCTTCGTACCTCGAGGACGAGGTCGGACCTGCGGCCGACCTCCTGGACTTTTTAAAGGTTATAATGCTTCAGTAGAAAAAAAGGAAAAGTTCTGGGGAGTGAAGTTAATTATTTGAAAAGTGAGTCTTGTATTAAAAGTTCTGAGATACCATCATGTTAGTCCATTAATTAATGCCAATTAAGGATGAAGCTTTCCCTTGCCTCTTGGGTGCTTCCTGCTGACAACAAAGCGTGAAGACTTTTGTTTTCACTTTTGGAACAAGGAGGGGGAAGCTGTTCAGAGCACATTACATGCACACAATGTAAGCACAATAAGGAAATAAATTAAGATAGATGAACCTGCAGCAAGAGATTATAACCTTCAGAATTTTCAGGGAGAGTAAAAATTTTGATTTTGACCATTGTAATACAAAGTCTTTACCTTTTTAAATGTCGCCTGAGTGTCTACACAGATGACAGCAGTAGAATTAAAAGGGTGAGTAAGTTGCTAAAGATCAATGCTGTTTATAGCAGAGCTTGTTCAAAGATAAATGTTGCAAAATAATGAGCTGACTAAACCTTAATACATAAATACTTGAATACATGTCCTGATTTTACCTTTCAGCACCTCTTGAGAGTTTAATTCTGAGGTCCAGTGTATTATTGTGATGGGAAATAACACGGTGGATGAGTTCACTCTTGAGAGACAAGAAAACAACAACTGATGTGACAAAAATTCCCAAAATGCCCCAGATTATGACAGGCTGAAAGTGAGTCAGCATGCACAATAGCAGGACCCTGAAAGTGAAGCAGCTAAATGGATTTTAGTCGTCGTGAGTTATATTATTTACACCTGTGCTTTTCATACTGTGAAATGTCAAAATGTCTTTATGAAAAAAGGCATATCCAAAGCTTCTTCTTGGTCTTGGAGGAGCCAGAATGACATCAAACTGTCTTGATAAATCTCTTTGTTGTCTCACCACATGTGGGGACGGTAAAGATTTTCAATGGGAGCAGAGCAGAACATTTACAGCAGTGACTTTCAGCATGGTCTGGTCAAATTCTGCTGTGGACAGCAGTGAAGAGCGAATTGAAAGTAATAACCAGGCAGCTATTTCTTTCTGGAAATTACATCTGGAAAAATTGGGGACTAGACATTTTCATGTTCTTAACTTTATGTTTGTCTCTCACTCCAAATGCAGTGAGTATTCATCCCTGCATTGCAGGGAAAAGCCTGTTACATTAAAGGTCCAGTGTGTAACATTTAGGGGGATCCATTAGCACAGTGTGGCAGGAATTGAATTTAATACTCCAAATACTTAACTGCTTTAACAGGCAGTAAAGCCACTGATGTTATTCTCACGGTCTCCGGTCACACCAAATTTCTGCCGTATGTCCGACTTGGCCTTCAGCAATGTATTGTCTCCAATTTAATATTCTCCACTGGCTGTTTTTGCCTTTATGTCATGCACTTGAGCTTTCAACTAGCCTATCACTAGTCTGACTCATTGGATGCACTGCGCAGGTATAAACCTGCTACTGGGAGATGTTTCAGTCTGCATCGCAGCATCCACTATTTGCAATTTCAAAGTCCCTGGAAAACAACAATCTCCAAGATAGCAACCTGCATGCTGAAGATGGCAAGGGCAATGAAAATAGCAGATCCTAGGATCCTAATGGTATGAACATAAACAAGTCAACAGCTGTTTGTTTTTCCTTTGCAATGATGTAGTTAGCAGCTTTCACAAAAAAACCTTGCTGGCTGACTAGGCTTGATATTACTGTATTATCAGATAAAATGTAAAAAATACTGCATGATCAATTCCATTTCTTATTCCTCTAGGAAAAAAATGTTATTGTCTTGTATGGATTATATTATTATTCTCACCCACTGCCCACAATTAATTCACTTTTATCCCTTACCTTAAAATATATACTGTATATATATATATATATTTTTTTTTACCCTTTACAAAGCTTTTGCATTGGGTTACCCAGTGGGCACCGCTGGTACCCAACCCACTGCAAGACTCCAACTCAAATGCCACTAAATCCTACAGTGTGGTCCTTTAAGAGAGTGTTGCATTATTGGTCATTTGTAGCCTCAATGTTGGTAGCCTGGCAAGTTGCTTCCATTCTGTACATTGTGCATCTTTTAAAAGGTAGTCAGCCCCGAAAGTGTTTAAGAAGCCTAGTTTAACACATGTTTTGCCGCCACAGAAGAAACACATTTGTGGAAACAAGTCAAAAGCATTACTTTACTGCAGAAATGGGCCAGGAGCCGGACCATCAGTCAAGCAGCCAAGAATTACTGTAGTCATGAAATATTATGATGCTGAGCGGAAAGATGTTAACTGCCAGAGAAATGTGTAAGTGAGTGAGTATGTTACTGCAGGCAGAATGACTTTGCTGTACTTGAACACATACCTGGACAAGCTACATGCTGCAGTGAAAGCATCTCATATATTATTTCACAAGAGGAAATGCTTCAAGAATGGGGACTTATCGTTGGACTAATAGTACCTCTGGGACACTGTCTCAACATATAGTGTTTTGTAAAAGACAAAAAGTATTTTTACAGAATCAGGATGGAAAATGGGGGAGGTCTCATAATTGAGGTCATATTATAAACTTATTTGAGCAAATATGTTACAAAGTTTCTGCTTTTGTACATGACTGGCAAGATGATATTAGGTAGTTAGTATTATGATGAGAGCGGTAAGATTTCCCAAAGCAGATAGAGATCAGACAAAAATCAAACGAAAAAGGGGCCCAGAAGTAATTTCTGCCATGCATAGAAACGGCTTTGAGAGCAAAATCCAAACTAAATGACCAACAAACACATATCAGATGTAAATGTCTCACATCAAGCAGTCCTTTGCATCTTGAGTCTCTGGAGATTCCTCTCAGCCTTATCAGAACATCTATGGGTGTCTGCACAAAAGATCTTATCATTATTCAAAGCAGTGGTAGCAGCTTCCAAATTTGTATCACCGTCCTTTTCACAGAGAGGGATGGTTTACTTAAGGTATTACACTGGGATGATGTAGGATCCCAGGAATGAAAGCTTAAGTGTGTTTGACTGAGAAGCTCCTGAAACCATTCCAATGGCATAACCTGAGCGTAAATACAATTCACCGAAGAAATGAAGGATTTAGTCTCATTTTTGCAAACAGATAAGATCAAAGAGGGAGAATATAGGGAAGATAGAAAAAGAGGGAAATTGGGGGTGACATGCAGCCTGAATGACGCGTTTAATCGAACAGAAAATTGAGGCTGGATTGCCAGGCGGTAAAGAGAGTGAAGGATTAATCCATGCCTTGAAATCATTCGTCTACTCCGATGCATTTTCCTCACCTTTCATCTCATTGCATTAAACTGAACATGACCTCTCTCTTTCATTCCCATGCATGTGTGTACTCAGGGTTTACAGCCGGCACTTAGTTTTCTAATTGTTTAAAATCCTCTAAGGGGAGCTCAATTAAAAAAAGCCAGGCCACAACGTTAGCAACCATAACTTTTTCATCTAAAGCCAATTTATGTTTTCAATAACTGTCATAGCTGTCCAATTAACATAGATAAATATAATCTAGAGGTGGAATTACTTCTATTAGACTTAGAAAATGGTTTTGGGACATCCGTTGTATGAATTATGATAGGTAAATATTCATTTGGATTAGTCGTTTGTTTTAATAAGTACAAAGAATTAAAATCTTTAGTGTAACAAAATTAATTCCAAAGTTGTGTACCGTTTTATTGAGAAACAGAACATAAAAAGCACAGAAGCTCTACATGTAGCCAGTAGGTGGTTTGTTAATTTTGAGGGGACTGACCTGGTTTGTTTAATTCACGCGTGACTAGCAAACTAGACTCATGAACGACCCTTAACTCCTTTAACTAACATGGTTGGGGCCACAGATTCTAACTCAAACAAACCTCAGTCAGATGAAGTGTCAATGAGTCAGGCACACGAGACGAACATATTAGACTAAACAACCTCTGTCCTACACTCCGTCTGCTACTATGAGCTGGAAAAGCCGGGTGGCAGGTTAACAAGGGCGTTGCATTTTGGTCATTTTGCTCACAAGGGGGGTGGCATCTCCCTTCATATCACCTACTGCATGTGGTTTTTCAGAGAACCTCGAGTATCGAAGGCTGCACTCAGGTCAACAGGCAAGACTACTGTTGTGAGTTTGAGATCATTGACCAGTTTTGTTTTGGTGACCCTGCCTGACCAAAACTTCCTCTTAAAGAAAAGAGCAAACCAGCGTACTCGGCTCTAAAGTTAGTTGGTACCAACATAAACAGAGAAAAATCCAAACTCACACAGCTCTCTGTCCCTGTCCAAATGAGCTTTTGTGCCTGCCCCAAAAAACATTGTAAATATTAATTCTATTACAATAAACATTAAATATGATACACATGTACTGATAAAACATAGTTAGACTAACTCCTAATATTTTATTAATGTATAACAAAAGATAAGTGTTGCATGTAAGATGTTACGCAGTCACCTGCTACTAGACGGCAGACAGGAGCCCCTGCGGGGAGAGAGGGTTGACAACATCCCAGTGGCCCGAATGTTTTCAACCAGCAGCTGAAAACAGATGGGACAGATAACAACTCATACATTGTAACTCCGCACCACCGTCTGCTCAGCTATGATGCGCACTCAAGTGCTACAAAGACCGCCCACATTTCCCATGATGCCTTCTAGTGCTGGAACATACGTATAAGCAAACTTAACAGAGCTACTCAAGTACTTTTCTCTTTTGTGTTCCAAAATGCAAATTTTTTTTTTTTTTTTTTGTTGCCGTTTGTGATGCACCTGTTCAGAACGTGGTTTTGTTGGTAATTGACATTTTTTCTGGATTATAGTGCACCATGAGTGAGGTGACTGTTACATTTCATTTGGTCTATATTGAGTGCATGAATATATCTAAGCACTAACAATGTGGAGAATTTTCTCTTATCACCTGGATGTGCACTAGAAAATCATATTTAAATAAATACCAGTATAGACGGTTAACATAAAATTAGACCGGTCTGAGTTTGTACACTGGATCAGAACAGTAGCACTAGAAACCCACCCAGCCCTACCTGCGAGGAGAGCACACTGCTGCTCTTTTAGCCACATTCAGTAAATCAAAGGACTGTTGGATATTTATGACAGGGAGGTGGTGTTTACAAAATGGTAAACTGGGCGATACAATCAGTTGTGGGGGATTGCTTTTTGGCACTTTTCCAGGAAGAAAAATTAACTGAGGACTGACAAAATGCAAAAACGTGTCTGTAATTGAGTGTTTGTGCTCTGTAAATCTTGTGTTGTTGAGGTGCAGGTGAATTTATTGTACTGCTGGCTTTGAGTATTCCTGTACTGTAAATCCTGATGAGATGCAGGTGGATGTATGTAACTCTCGCCTTTTGCTCATTGCATTGCAAATAGTTTCAGAGCTGGAACTATCAAAGGTAATTTTTGCAGTATGGGCGAGGACACAGTAAGTAGTCGGTATCCACACAGCTCATCACAGCAAGGACTTCACAAGATATGCATGCATGCATACCATGAAAATGTGAGTGCCCACTTGTGAATACCCTGTTGCCCCTTACTGATAATTGTCTGTCGCCGGCGCTAAGCAACATGCGTGTTTCAGCCCTCGAGTCTCATCACTACACCACAGTAGGAGTGACCCTTCATCAGTTATCCAATTAAGTTACTCGGATCATAAGGAAAATAGAATGATCTAGTCACAAAAATAAAATCTCATTCTGCACAAACACATTCCTGAAAGTTATTTCACCAGACAGTTAATACCTGATGAGCCATGACACCAAGAATCCTTTTCCATTCTACAGAGAACTCTCTTATATTATAGTACAAAGAACTCTTGGCAAAACTCCTTCTTCCAAATAGGGTTCTTTGGATGGAACCTAAAATAGATGGATGAAAAGAGTTCTTAATGGAACCTGAAGTCTTAAAAAGAACCCTTGATGAATGCTTTCGTCAAAAAAAGACTTCTTCAGAAGCAAACGGTTTTGAGTAGAACCTCAGCCCTTCAGGAAGAATCATTACTTCCGATAGTGTACCAATATTTGCCATTCTTGCGGGAATTATAGGATTCACAGTATATTGCCCAAGTGAAAATTCAACATAAATTGTTGATCCTACCGCAGCCTGTATACTGCTCACATTGTTTACCAACTGGGCAGCGTTTGCAGCACCAAACTTGTATTTCTGCTCCATTATTGATTTTGTAAACTGCCTATCAGTCAAAACTCTACTTTATTAGAACATTATGTACATTGTGTGGAGTTCATAGCTGTTAGTAGTTGTTTTCATGACATTATTCTCTTCACATTCTATTACCAGAAGCATATTTTGAGTCAGTCTCTCCACCAGAGGACCTATTTTAACTGTAATGAGCAGGAAAAATTGATCATCAGTGATCAATTCCTTGTTGCAGCAGGAAATCCAACTTTTGGATGTGTGGGAGCATGAAATCTGGCTGAGTCCTGCTTAAACAACACACCGTATTACATATTTAATATTATTCTCTAAAAAACTAGCAAAATGAAGAACAATGAGCCTTATGTTACTGAATGGATCTTCAACCAAGCCATCACTTTCTTTTTATACCTCAAATTATGTGGCCCAGTTGATATAATTAGTACTATTTGTGCATACATTATATAACAGTGGGTCTACAATAGATTTAGCACATAGCACTGCCTCTGCTTAGCAGATATGTGACAAAGCTTCTGTAACAAGAAGGCGTCAGGAAGAATACACTGCACATAAGCTGTTATATCCCATTTGAGCGAACAAATAGTCAGTGGTGGAATGTAACCAAGTATATTTACACAAGTAATGTCCTTAAATGTACTTTACATCACTACCACGTAGAAGCCAGTATTGTACATTTTACTCCATTACATCTGTCTGACAGCTTTAGTTACTAGTTACTTTTCAGATCACCAAATTTTTAATATGCTTCCTGTCCAGTGAAAAAAAAAAGTATTTTAGTGACTGAATTTGAAAATTTTCTGAGGCTACAAACTGAAGGATGAAGTGTTCCTTTATAGATTGAGAAAATTCTCTTGTTAAGATTGAAAAATGGGCTGCTTTTCTGATAAAAGTTGACTTTATAGAGATATACGGTCCTCAAGGCAGTGACACTATAAACATGATTAGACTTTGATGTATTGTGCTGCTTGTCTCTATTTTAACACTGCTGGTTTATTGTTTTTTCTCTCTGTGTGTGGCTATGCCACCCTCTACTAGGGATACCACAGTGAGGAAATGTTCCCACCAGTTAATAAACTTGGGATAATACTGACAGTACTGAATACAATGGACATTTTACAAGATAAGATACCAGCGATGACAGTCAATATCTGTAGTTTTACAGCACTTACTTTAATCTTTAACGTTAACTTCCCCTTACTTTGAACTTCAACTTAAAAAGTTGGTAATCACTAAATCTTGAGTTGCCATGTGTATCATCCTCACACTAACCCCAACAACTGTTGGTGATGTTAACACTAAGTGCATGCCAGTTGTAATGTTAGCTCCATATACAGGCAACTTGGTTTAGGTAATGGTAATGTACTGAACAACAGAATACTCTTTATTCTTTGACTTTTATGTCTGTGTGCACCCCAAGCAACCTCGTGTCAGGCTGTGACTAGCTGACAGCGTTATGTTTAAAATCTTACTCCTGCTACTCTGTGCTGCGACTCTGCTGCTGCTTTACGAAGCACACACTTCCAGTTTATAATTGTAGCATCTGTTGTCCAACTATGTATTGATGATATGCTTAGAGGGTGGGGGTGGTAGGCAAGTAATGTACTCGTGTATGCCCTCGCACCGTGGAACACAGGAAACATCCACTAACACGGAAAGCCTACCCTTTACCAGGTAAAAACTACAAAGAGCTCTGTAATGAACAATGAACAAACATCTGTTTTAAAGTGATAAAAAGAACTACCTCATTGTACCGGAGGCAACGCGATATGGCAGAGCAACACTGTGAGTGTTTTAACAATGCACATTAAAATAAAACCTTGATCTTGTATACAATCTCGTTAATTAATTCGGTACCAGTTACACAGTACGCTTCCACACTTCAAAACCCTGCAACGCCAACTGAATTATCACTTGGTAAAACTCAATAAGTACACAATGAAGCCAATCATATATCATCTATCCTACTTTAAAAATCTCCTCAGAAAACACGGCTGGCATGCAACCACACGCTACGAAAAACCTTGCTCTGCTCCGGCTGCGTGACGCATCACGTCTGTGCCCCATGTATCTCACCCGTTATAATTTAACTATTGTAGATTGTATGCAGTGAGCAGGAAAGAGAGAAAATAAAGCAAAGCAATGGCATACAATAAAAGTCATCAGTTACATTCCAGCCTCTATGTTGGAGGCAGATGGCACATGTGCCACCCTGCTGAAACACTCAATCACTTCTCTTCAGGAAGTATTTTGCTGTATTGCAGATACAATGTGCATATAATGGGACACAAGTCTGACTTGTTGAAAGGATTCAGTACATTCTGATGGATGTGCTTATTCTGATACCCAGTTTCTATTCAGTTTGAGGTGTGAATGTCATTTCCTAGACACTTGGAGAGAAAATCTGTCCTAATTTGCATGTTTGTGTGCGTGCGAGCGTGACAACGGGGATTAAGATGTGACTGTAAGTGAATCATCTAATCCCTGGTTTAGGAACAGCTGGTTGTACAGAAAGCTGAGGCTCAACTCCTGTCTGTTCCTGGAGGCAGCAATGAGGAAGGTGCAGAGGCAGCGATGTTAAGAGAATACAAAGAGGAAATGACACAGACAGAGAGGGTAGTGAGAGAAAGGAAGAGAGAAGACGAAACAGATAATTCTCATGGGGAAAAGTAAAGCAGAAAGTGGAAAACAGACAGAATGGCAGAGGTGGGAAGCAACCAAGTGCAAATACTTTGTTACTGTACTTAAGTACATTTCAAGTACATTTACTTGAGTAATTATTTTTCTGAAAACGTTTTACTTTTACTCCCTACATTTTACCACAAATATCTGACCTTTATATTCCTTACATTATCAAAACAGACTTGTTACTTTAGTTTCAATGCACTTAAGGGGATTTATTGGTTATTTTTATTTTGCGTCATTGTGCACCACCTTCCCAAAATCCAAATTGATTTCAGCCTAACTAGATGGGACAATAACATAGAGAAAAGATGACAAAACGGCATCAGATCAAAATGACATAACAAGACAAAAAAACAGAAAAAGATGAAAAAGGCGTCAGACAAAAATGATGTAAAAGATGTAACAAGATGAAAAACAACATTAAAGACATAAAGACAAAAAAGATAAGGCAAAAAGCAACATAAAAGACGTAACAACACAAAAAAGACAGAACAAGACACAGCTTTTTACTTTTACACTTCAAGTACATTTCAGAGCCTGTACTTTTTCACTTTTACTTGAGTAAAGAAGTTTTATTTGTACTTCTACTTTTACTTGTCTTATTTTTTTTACACAAGCATCTGTACTTCTACTTGAGTATGTATGAATGTGTCTAAATTTGCCACCTCTGCTGAATGGAGATTGAAAAGGAGAAAAAGAAGAGAAGAAAGAGGTTGGAATAAGAGAAGTTAAGAGGAAAAAGAAATGACTTCCTGCAGAAAAAAACAAGGTTATTGGGACGAATTAGGTTGAACCAGGAGATTGTAGAACACATTTCCATGCACTGGAAAAAGGTAGAGCCTCATTTATCAAGGATGTGTAGGCGCAGTTTTATGAGTAAACTGTGCTTGCTGACATTTCCACACTGAACCTGATAGTTACTTCGTGTCTTAGACAGTCTGTGTGTTCCAAAGCAAAATTAGAAACACAAAACATCATTTTAAACCAACCCAGCAAATATGCTAATATTTCTAATGCTAAAAATGGTGGAGGGTAATAAGTAAAATCATAAAAGGCACATCCACATATTGTTTGGAATGGGGTCAAATAATGGCTGACTTTTCCATGCTTGATGATTTGAAAAATTGTTTGATTTAGGGACCACAGGAACTCATTTACTCAAACTGTCGATCACTGGCTAGTCAGAAGATTTTGTTTGCCATGAGCAAAATTAGCTTAATCTGTGCCAGCAGCAACTCAGCTCCATTTGAGAAGCCAGCAAGATGCACTGGTGGCATCTCTGTGCATCATTCAAGTGTTTTGAGCTCTGTATTTTTTTAGGCATGAGTACATTTCAGTTAAAAATTTGCCAGCCCTAAATTATTATGATACACAACCTTAAGAGTGTACAATACAACCCTGTAAATATGCGCACAAACACTCACCAAAGATTCATCTATTACAGACAAAACCCTTATCAGTCACCCACGCTATAATCTCTCAAATCATCTGACAAATCACAAATCATCTCCAAATAGAATACAGATGGATGGATGGATGGATGGATGGATGGATGGATGGATGGATACAGATTTTTATGACTGAAGGCGTGAGGGGATGATAAAACTATCGAAAAGGATGGGAAGGATAAAGAGGACTAAAAAAAAACGTCTGCCAGAGATTAAAGATAAACAAACTGATGGAGCCAATTAGAACATCCCCCAGTAACTGGAGCTTAATTTAACAGGCATAAGTTTCAGTGGCTCCAGTGAGGGGAAAAAGCCCCCAAACCTTCTTTGATGTTCTCTCTGTGGGCGGTAATGTGGCATGGCACCAAGCCAAAGCCCACAAACACAAGGATTGAATAAAGCTTGCCCCGTGTCCCCTGATAGTAAGGATAAGGGAGAAGGATGTAAAGCTACACAAGAAAACAAAGGCTACACAAACATACACAGACCTGACTGATTTGAACTATTACAGACTCAATCTTCAATTTGTTTGTTGTCTTGTGTCATGACTGACTTCCCGGGAAAAACGGTATCTGTGGCTAAATGTGAAATAGCCATGCTTAAGTGCCAATTATTATTTTTTTTTCAAAAGAAAACTGCACATTTTAGAGCGGCTTTTATTATGACCAGTCCAGCACACACCTGCGCAATATTCATGTTGTTTAATCATCATCACTATATGCCACACCTGTCAGGAGGATGGGTTATCTTGGCAAAGGAGATGTACTCACCAACATGGATTTTAACAAATTTGCACTCAAAATCTGAGAGAAATACGCCTTTTTGTGTGCACAAAGGAAGTTTTACATTTTTTTTTACTTCAACTGATGAAAAATGGGAGCAAAAACTGAATTGTAGTAAGAAAGGATCCATGCCGTCACAGCCCTCATTCTACAATTTGAAACAATTTTTATCTCAATAAATGTGCTCCAGTCTCAGTTTAGGCCAGGTTTGAAGAGGAGTGTATTTTGTTGTAATGCACTGCATAATTTTTGAGGAATCTCAAACTACATCACAACAAAAGGTCATTCACCACACACCATAATTATTCTTCTGTCAAAACCTCAATCAATCAGGTAATCAATATCAATCTGTGTGACCTTCAAGGATACGGAAAATGTCAATCAAAGCCGCTTTACAGCAACCATTGTCAGTATACATCACAAAATGTTTTTATATTATTCTACTAATGTACACATAAGGAACACGCACTGTACACACGCATGTATTTATGCATTGTCCTTGCACTGTATGCAGTTCATAAAGCCCACATGAAAGCCATGAGGTATAGCTGCCATGTGTTACTATAGTGATCCTTACAAAGAGGACAAAGTCTCTCTGGTGTGCGCTGAGGAATGTTGGCCACTGGCATGTCGACAGTAAGTATGCACATACAAAAATTCACACACATACCATCCACATGCATGTGTGCGTTCATCACCACATGTGTTTGACTCTATTTCTAAACTAGAACCCAGAAGAGCACGGTCCTGTTCTTAACATTAACCCAACTGCAAGATTAATCCTAGTCCAGACTGCAAATTCACACAATCATGAGTACCACTTGAAATTCAGCAGCCTGTTAGAGGCTCATTACATTCACTTGATAGGAAGTTGAGTATCAACACTGGACTAAAAGAAAGTGGGCCTAATTGCCAGTGATAGTTGGATGGAGACGTCGCTTATCTCTGCCACCCACTCAATCTCTCTTGGTCCTCCTCCCCCTCCTGTCTAATTCTCTTCATTTCACTTGGACCTTCAGAGGAATGGGATCATGAGCGCAGAACGGTCTTGAAGTTGACGCCACAGATGATAAGCAATCGTCCTCATCCATTCCCCTTTCCTTTTTCTTTTTCTTTTAAAAATCATCCACTCCACTGTGACTTGTTAAGAAATGACAAATGCTAATGAGAGACAAGCTATGAGATCACAAGCGTGGCGGTGACGCACACACACACAATCACGCATGCACACACTTCATGGCAACACGAGAAGAAACTGACATGCACACACATACACACAAAACCGCATTTATTATAATTCTGCCAATTTCTGCAAGCAATTTCAGAGTAGCTTTGTTGTTGCTTTCATGTTTTCTTGATCTTACTATTAAAGCAGTCTATTGGCAGTTCGGCTGGCAGTGCAGTGGATTATTTTAGGCTTCGGCATGCGAGCCAGCGCAAGACCAGAAACCACTGTAATTACAAGATCTGGTCGGTCCTTTGAATAGCAAAGGCAACCAAAACCTTGATCTGGTTGAAGACAAGGAAGGAGAGGCGGGGCTCCTGGGGTTAAAATAGAACTGTCCACATGGAGTTGATTTGAGGTTTTCTATATGGGGAGCCCTGGAGTGGGCCTGCTCGAGTAATGAAGTCAGCTCAAGCCAATGGAAAAAGACTATATCGCGTGCAGCTCTGTTGTGGAGAGCAGCGCTCACTTGGCCACAATATTAAACCCATCACTACTGTCAAATCAAACACAACATAGCCGGGGTAGAACTACAGCCTACTGTGCTGTGACTACAAACGGATGGTTTATATATCCACACTTCAAATGAAAAGCAAAGAAACTGATAAGATGCCGCCTTGAGTTCTTGAGCCAGTTCAATCATTAGAACGCAACAAAGAGAGAATTAATTAGTGTCTTTTTATATTATACTTACATGCACATGCAATGTATGTCCCCACAGCACCAGGGCTGGTTTCACAAAGACATTTCAGACTGATCTGCAGTGTTAGGCCACTTTTAAAGGGATAGTTTTTGTTTTTTTTTTGTTTTTTTTTGAAGGGGAGTTGTGTATGTGGTACTTATCCATTGTCAGTGTATCACCTACCGTAGATGACAGTCGGCATGCCCCCAGTTTATAGAAGCAGACAGGGGTTCTGATGTTGGAAAAGCAATATACTGCTGTGGACAAGGTCAGCAGCAAAGTGTTTTTTAGTCACCTAAAAAAAAAGCCCACCTCAAAAAGTCAATATCACTTCAACTGTATGCGATATTAGAACATTTTCACTGCTTTAACTTGCTGTCGATAAGGCTTATAAATAATATTTCAATATTTGTAGGGTATTCTGTGATATACAATATATCTTGATATACAATTTCTCTAAAATAACGTACTGTAACTTCTCAAATAGTGCAAACATATGATTATTTTATAAAATATGATGCACTACTGTAGAATAAATGATAAGGACATTGATACTTTCACAAAATAATATTTATTATGTTATTTTTTTTCTAGGTGAACCTCAATTCTATAATCCACCATGAATCTTGAAAGCAATTCTAAAGTAGTGCTCCTGGTTATTCTGAAAAAGAAAATGTGCAGTACACTGATATTTGAAGCTAAAGAGAGACCTTGAGAAGGTGGTAGTTTGTCACCAGACCCCAAATTGAACTCAGAACTAAGATCCATGTTTCATTTGCCCGAGGAAACTTTCCTGAGCCTGACTGATGAGTTAGTTTAAATACTGGGCCTTGCTGAAAAAAAAAAAAAAAAAGATTGATTTGAGACTGTGTAATGTATTATTACATTAAATTTTCCTTGTTGAAGTCTTCTAGAAGGCAAACTTTTTTTTCTGCTGGAATGAACAAAGCTGTGTAGTTTGATGTGGTTGCATGGCCAGCCATGTTTTTCAGTTTGGAAAAAGTCGTAATTCATCCAGAATATGCAACGGGTGAATGTACATGTATGACTATTAGTTAGATCTAAGCCATAGTCAGCCAAGCCCGTCTTTGCCATTTTAAGCCATGAATTCATCCAAACGTATCTGGTGTTGTCACTGACTAAAAACATCAGGCAGAAGTGTTGCAGCTGCCACACATCAGTCCCACGCCACCATGCTGCAGTGGCAGCCAATAAAGTGTCAGGGCCCTTGTGATCCTTGTTGAACTGGCCTCTAAGGATATTATAAACTCTGACAATCTCCTCAGAAACTCGCAACTCCCTGGAGAACTTTTACACTTAGCAAAGCTGCGATGACAGATTGATAGAAGCTAACTGAAGGACCAGTTGGTTTCCCCAGTATCGCCTTCTTCCTGAGAAAATAGTGTGCTATATGTTACACACTGAACTGTCTCTGGTGCTCTTTGTCAATCATTACACAATGATATACTTTATCCTACTGTGTAGTCATCTCCCACTTGACATCCCTAAAAAAAAGTGTCCTTGCCCTGGATATAAGCCCCATGATACAGGGCGACAGACAGAAAGGTCATGAAGCTTGATGGAAGTGGGACGGCAGCGCTAAAAGTATCCTAATGATCCAGCATGACACAGCAATGAGAAGAAATATGAGTGAACTGGCGTTTTTTGCGCTCTTACACAGTTCCTGAAAACAACTGTTGCAGACAATTACTTGAAAAAAACCTACCTTTCCATCAGTAAACGACTTCAGTGCTGTTTCCACTGTCTGTCTCAGAGGCTGTGTTCAGTGCCGATGACCCATCATGTTCACTGAAGAGCCGCTGCGCCCAGTACTGTTGCCTGCTAATGGCAGCTAAGAGTTACAGTTAGCAATTTTAGCAACTCTGTAAATGAGTAACCAAGAGCTGAAGCTAAGCAGCTGGGGGATACCTGAGAGGAAACCAGAAAATACCGACTTCATAAAATATGATCCAGCTTCACCCAAATCTGTTCCCCAGGATGAGGATCATTTTCCAGAAAAAGGCAAACTCTAAAATGCCACCAAAATACCCCAGAACATCTACAAAATTACCAAAAAACATTCAAGGCAATGTTTACGTAAAACATGTGATAAAAAGACAAAAATATGGTTTTTGACTTTGTGAGAACTTTAAATACAAAGTGCATGCTTTTTACTCCTCTATGACTACAAACTGAATATCTTCAAGTTGTGGAAAAAACAGGACATTGAAGATGTCATCTTGGACTTTTGGAAACACTGATCAACATTTTTCACTATTTTCTTACAATTCTTCTTTTCTTCTGACAGACTATTCGACAAGCAATATAATCATTAGTTGCAGTCCTTCGATTAATTGACTAATCGCTGCAGCTCTACATTCAAGAAAACCTAGTTCATGTCTGCCATTCTTCAGATGATGCTTTCTCTCCCTTCCCATACCTTTCTTGACCACGGTTGATTAGTTATTTCAGTGCCATTCTGCCATCATACTTTCCCTCGACTGTCACTGCATCCAGTTTTCTCTTTGAGCGCCCCTCTACCCCTGCGCCTCTGAGTGTAATCAGAAGAGCCCTGATGTGCTGGGAGAAGAAAGCCTCCTATCTGGAATGGAAGAAGAAAATTGAAGGAAGCACACTGAGAGACTGAGGGGACAGAATATGATACTGGCAAAATGCGCACTCATGAGAGGCAAAGAGAGCACTAATGAGGGGTGGTGGTACTGGTGCCGTGCAGGCTAGTTGCAAGAGAAGTCAGTATTACGAGGCCGAGCGGGGAGGGAGGGTGGTGGAAGTAAGTGAAGGAGGGTAGCGTCTACCAGGATTTTTTTTTCTTTTCTTTTCTATTCAGTGGACACAAGACCAGATGGTATTCTCATCAAGACATTATAAAGCCAAATGAGAATTAGAGACAGACTGGCAGGGTGTGGTTGTCCCACGCTTGTTTGGTTTTACTTCTGACAACGCATAAAAAATGACTTTAAAAAAAATGAATTAAACTTTCCTCAATGAAAGAGATAAAATCCTACACAGACATTCTTTAAGGCCAGTTTCTACAAGATTGAATGGTATTTAAGGTACTGTTATGAGCAGATGATCTAGTCACCCCAATCTAATGACCACTGCCGAAGCAAGTACAGAACTGCATGCATAGTTCTGCTTCCAAGAGTGAACAGTCCAGCTCAGTTGTTCTGTTCTAGTGCAGAAAACAGCCATCAGGAGTAAAATGATATGATGAGCATAAAACATACTGCAGATGACATTAAAGCTGTTATGTAGCAATTCCCTAAAATGCTGAACCGCATGCCTCAGAGCTGTGCTTAAGTTTGTAGTTCAGTTCATTACGGCCGCAGAAGAGAGACAGATACATCCAACGCTCGAGCTCAACTAAAAGCCGAGTGATGCAGCGCGGAGGTTCTGAAGTGTAATGGGACTGGGGAGCAGCAGAGCTGCAGATCAGGACACGGTTCTGTGGGTAGATGGCTGTTTTTGTGGACGGAGTCCCAAATGTATGGCAGTTACGAACACAACTGGGCAAACGAAGATTGGAGAACCCTCTCAAACCCTAAACAACTAATTATCCACCTGCTTCCAACAGCTGAGAGCAATTTTATCAAAGCAGGAGAAGTCTTATTTAAAAGTCAATCAGCCAGTCTCAGGGGACAAGTGTGTCCATGGATGGGCACCCATCTGTCCATCTCTCTGTACAACTCCTTTGGTCTTCCTAAACCCCTCTTACAGCAAACCAACAACCTGGGAGCTGTGTCTGCATTTGTTGAGAGGACCACTTATCCCATTTGCTCACAGAATGAAACCAAGTCACTGTAAAAAAAATTTGAGGAAAACACACTCACGCTTTACTCTGCGGCTGAAAACATTAGTCCATTAATTGATTAGCTGATCGACAGAAAGCAAAAGTGCAAAACATCTGCTAGTTCCAGTTTTGGACTAGGGTTGGGTAGTAAACTCTGTACTTCTAAAGGTACCAACAAAGGTTGTCAAAAGTATAGATACTTCAATATCTATCTCTTTTTGAATACCACATTGTTTAAAACAATGCATTACAAACGTTTGATAGTAGCGCAGGTACCAAAGCTTTAAAAAAAAAAGACCCAAGTGCTTGTTCAAGACCTCAGTTCAGGTTTCTTGGCTAAAATTTGTCTTGTAGCATATAACCAGAGAATGGTCAGTGACTTTTTCTTTTCAACCAGCACTGTGTGCAGGTTGTTAATTTGAAAAAAAAGAACAAATATCCTTTTTTGGGCATCTACGACTTCTTTTCCTTGTTGTTGTGGAGTCAAAAGAGGTATCAAGCATCA
This sequence comes from Lutjanus campechanus, assembly GCA_027495735.1. Taxonomy (NCBI): domain Eukaryota; kingdom Metazoa; phylum Chordata; class Actinopteri; order Lutjaniformes; family Lutjanidae; genus Lutjanus; species Lutjanus campechanus. The sequence goes on along the minus strand of JAJHUR010091948.1, from coordinate 8,583 downwards.
CTTTCATACTTTCATACAAAAATTCTGGCACCGTGACAACCCTAGTACCGACATCAGTAGTACAGAGTACCAATTCAGGTTAAATCTGTGCCAAATTTTGGTTTCTGAGAGCACATCTGGGTGAGAGTAGGCTAACTAGAGTAAAGAGAGAATGAGAAATAGAAGGAGCTACCCCTACAGCTTTTTCAAGTCACAGTAAGGGAGGGCAGTGGCAAGCCTAAAGCCATCAGGGTAATTAAACTTTTCAAAATACAATGCAGATTACTCACTATAGTATTTGTAAA
>JAJHUR010091947.1:0-14468 GCA_027495735.1 Lutjanus campechanus | reverse complement strand
TAACGTATCACAAATACAGCAGTGAGGACATCACACATTATTCCAGATCCCCAACAGTCCAGAAAAAGATCCTGTGGACTGAAAGTGCATTTGTTCAACAGCCCTTTATTCTGAAAACAAAAGCTCATTGCTCAGAAAATACACACTCTTTCTGCAGTTGTGTTCAGTGACTGCCGGCTCTGTCCATGGTGCTGACTTGGTGGGGGTTTTGCCCTTAATTGTTTCCCTTCTGGTCTTACACCATCATGAGTTTTAAGTCAGATGGTGCACACCCCCATCACCCTAGTAGGTTAGGGTTAACCCTAACCCAACTCTAACCCAAGTGCAGGAAGACTGTGTATTTCCGCTGCAACTGGCCTTTGAAGTAATGGGTGTTTGCAATTAGGATAACAGGCTTTTAGACAAATGCGATTTTGGTCCCACTGGGCATTTTTCAAACTACTGGGATTTCAAAATAATGGGTCATCTGAACAATGGGCAGTCGTCACACTGAGCGGAGTGTGCGGGAGCTGCCAATGACTCAGCAGGTGTTGAAATACGGAGCTCAACAGTAAGGATTACCCATTTGCCCGGGGCAAGAGGTAAAAAGGTAAAAATTAATTAAATACATAATTTCACAGTTAATAAGTCCATCTCTGAGAAGAAAGAGGGGGCATTATCATGCCAGTTTTGATACACAAGAATGTTTGTTGATGGTTTGTTACACAGAACCATCTGGGGAGTCGTCCTTAGAAACTGTTTGGAAAAGGGCAAACACTTTAACCAGCAACCATCTTTCTATCACATCTAACACTTGCTAACTTTAACCAATCAAGAGCAAAGCTTCCATGGACACTTGTCGCTGTCGTCACACCTAAAACCACACTCTGAGCTGCCATTGGTCCCTCCTAGGACGCTGATTGGCTGAACATTTTTGGACGAACGAAGCCTGGCAAGATGGATTCTCGCGTGATCTCGTGAATCCAGCTGCCTTGCAAAATAAAGAGATAAAAAACTTTATGGAGTGGGCAATATATTACATGTTTTAAAGAAAAGTTTAGCAGGATTGGCAAGCTAGGCTAACTAGCCTCCACTTTCCATGTGGAAGCTAGTTAGCCTTGCTTGCTAGCTTCCACTTTCCAGTAGAGCTGGAAAAGTTTTTTCTTTTTAGATGCTGATTCTACAGTATTCTATAAATAATTCCAAAAAACACTTTTATTCTCCAAAAAAATGACGCACTGTTTAGTGCAGCGTTAAACGTCCTCACCTGAACGAGGGCCCTCCTGCACAGTCCGGCTTTGACCAAAGACTTGGCGACCCAGCGAGCAGCATAAGCTCCGGACCGATCCACTTTGGAGTAGTCTTTCCCGGAGAAAGCCCCTCCTCCGTGCCCGCCCCATCCTCCATATGTGTCCACTATGATTTTACGGCCTGTGAGTCCCGCATCACCCTGGTGTTATAAAAACATCAAACACATCAGACAGTAAGAATGATTTATCTATTTTAGTTTTTATTTCCCTCCGTGGTTGAGTCCTCACTCACTCGTGGGCCTCCTATGAGGAATTTCCCACTTGGCAGCAGATGGTAGATGGTCTTATCATCCAAGTACTTGGCAGGAATGATGACCTTCACCACCTTCTCCATCAGATGGCGTCTGATCTCCTCCAGGGTGATGTCAGGAGTGTGTTGCACTGAGATGACCACAGTGTGAACTCGCAGCGGCTCCATGGCTCCGTGGTTGTCTCTATACTCCACTGTGACCTGCAAAAAAGATTAAAGTGAACTCTTTACTCCACAATCTACAGATTTAAGATCCACCCCCTCTTTGTTTTTCTTCTGTTTAGGCTCACTTGTGTTTTGGAGTCTGGTAGGATCCAGGGACACTCTCCGTTGCGTGACAGCTCCTTCATCCTGTAGTTGAGTTTGTGAGCCAAAAGGATGGTTAAAGGCATACACTCCTCGGTCTCATCTGTGGCGTAGCCAAACATCAAACCCTGAACAGACAGACGGTCTGATTAACTTTTCCTCTTGCACAAACACGACGTCGATATTTGTGGTTCTGAGTGAAATGTTTCAGCAACAATTGAATGAATTGTCGTGAAATTTAATTCAGACATCTGTTTCCTACGGGATCATTTCTAATAATTGGTGATCCTCTAAACTTTTTGGTTTATAAAGACATTTCTGCTTGATCACATTTGAAAAATGCACAATGTTTAAAGACCAGTTTGGCTCCTCATGAGGCAGAGAGGTATCAGATATATAAGATAACCACCTGATGCCAAACATTTCTAAATTTAATTAAAGGACTAGTGTGTAATATTTAGTGGTGTCTAGCGGTGAGCTTCCAGATTGCAAACTCTTCTTTCACCCTCCCCTGCAAAACGCTAGAGGCCGTATCCAGAACCAGGATGTGGTTTGTCCCTTCTGGGCTACTGTATAAACATGGCAGACTTGAGGAAGATGGCTTGCTACCTCTATAGACATAAACTGCTCATTCTAAGGTCACAAAAACACTACAATTCTTATTTTATATATATATTATAATCCATTTATGACATTTTCTGCTAATAAATTCCTGTAAATGTGACATACTAGACCTTTAGAGAACATTTTCTAAAAATCACTGTGCAATTTTTTGGACTGCATCACCTGGACATGAAGCATGTTTGTGTGTTTGGACACTGATTTCTCCAAACTAATCACATTTCCATTAGGGTTGTTCCAATACAATAGCGGTATTGGAAATGCCTCAGATGCACGAGTCACGCACAGATTTGATATTACATAATTTATTAGCCTCAAGATGCTAATTCTTTTACCTAAGCTAGGCCTTATAACAATGATAGCAGTCATATCACATCCATACTGGTGTCGGTTTGGAACTCGGTATGAGCTGATATGAAGATTTTTAGGTATCAGAATCGGCACTGGGAAGGAAAATATGGTATCTCAAGTGTTCGTCAGTCTCAGCTGCACTTTGTCTTTTGTGCTAGTTATCAAATGCTAACATGCTAACTCACTAAACTAAGATGGTGAACTTGTCTAAAGTGACTTTTTGCAACCATCCTCTCAACATAAAACAATTATAAATCAATGTGGTGTGACATGGTAGTTTGGATAAAATTGAGGATTTACAGATCAAATACTGAACCTGGTCCCCTGCACCGATGTCCTCCTGGTCCCTGCCTTCAAATACACAGTCCGTTATCTCCACACACTGCGGCTCCAGCGATAACAGCACGTTGCAGGTCTTATAGTCAAAACCTGCAGATCACAGATGAGACTCAGTTCAGTTAAAGTTATTAAATAAATAAGAATACCGAATGATCGCACCGTACTGCATCACCTTTTGAAGACCCATCATAGCCGATCTCCTTGATGGTGTTTCGGACGACAGCCTGGAGATCCACTTTGGCCTTAGACGTCACTTCACCGACCAGTAAAACCATACCCGTCTTCGTCACACATTCTGTAACAACAAATTATGTTTTTAAGAGCAAATAATCTGAATCAGGCTCTTGTAGAAACCAATATATCATCAGAGCAGCTCATATATTATTTAAACAGTCAATTCTTGTCTGTTTTTTCATGAACAAGTCTGATGCAGCTTCATAGAAAATAAATGGAAAAGGTCTCAAAAAGAGAACACAGGTCAAGTTCAGTGGAAAAATATGAGATTTCCATGTCAGTTCAAGTTTGCACTATGTTTAGGACATTTTCACCACTTTACTTTGCCGTCAGAGAGCCTTTTCCGATGGGAAACCGCAGTAATATGAGCCAAATATCATTCTCTCCAAAGCCACAAAACTCCTTTGGCAAAAACAGTAATTTTACCTCAGAGAACACAAGAGTTGTTGGTCTGCCACTGCTGCATTAGTTTGGATTCACCTAAGTCACACAATTACACAAACTAATTAACAGATGGAGGCAGCAGCAGACCAACAACTGTTGTGTTCTTCAAATTAAAATGGCTGTTTTTGTCAAAGGTCAAGTTTTCTTTTATATATCCCCAAGGCAATTCAAGGTGCTTTACAAGAGCATAGAAATACATTAAAATAAACAATTAAAAGAACATTAAAATTGTATTTGAGATCATAAAAACAAACAAAAAAAGATAATAAATACCTCACACAACCACACTTAAAATAATCTGAACTATCCCTTTAAGATATTTAAGAGGGGGCTGAATGCCAGTGATAAAATGCTGCGTTGAACTCTGAACTGAACTTTGATTTTAAGGGCAAAAGCTAATTCAGTCTTAGATAATTTGTTCGTTTAATCATTACTTATCAATACACCACTGAAGCTACATTAAAACAAGTATTGACAGCTTGTTTTTGATGGAAAGTATTCAATAATGAGATCTCTGTCCATGTGCACAGGAGGTTTCAACTGAATTTCTAAAAAGAAAAATCAGCTCAATAAAATTAGAATTAATGCACAATTACTGTCGAATATTAGGGGTCATTTGGAGGGAAACCTGGCGAATGAAAGCACCATCAATACCTGCAGACAGAGTTCTTACCACAGGCCACTTTGGAGTCGGGGTCTTGACTCAAGTAAGCATCGAGTACGGCATCGCTGATCTGATCACACATTTTATCTGAAAGGAAAGAAAAGGGACAAGAAGGCTTAAACTTAACTACATAATGGATTACAATACTGAGATGATTAACAATGTTATCAGAGTCGTAGCCACCTTTGAGAACACAGACATCATGTTCTCATTAGTTATAGCTAAAGTTCTCGTGATCCACAAGAAAAAAAAATCTGTAATTTAAAGGGCCAGTGAGTGGAATTTAGTGGCATCTAACAACAAGCTTGCAACCAGGAAACTCTTATCTCACCCTATGTTACACTGATTAAAGTGCAAGTTTAAAGCACAAGGCACAGTTGATTTAATTAATTCAAAGTGTGTACGAATCCACCTTTGCACTCACACATGCACACTGCTAACTTCAATATTTACACATGAGAAATTGCCCCAGCTGTCGTGGGCGAGACACAAATTATATAAAGTCCTAATAATGACCAAATCTCTAATAATGTAATGGTGAGAAGATTGTGAGAGAGAAGTGAGAGAGATTCGCCCTTTCTAAAAATGCCATGTGATGAATTGTGGGCTCATATTTTGTTAATAACGTCCAAAACTTGATGTTTTACAGTGAACCATGCAGGCTGCACACAGGCTGCAACGACAGCAGCAGCAAAAGTCGAAGAAGAGCAACATAAACAACATGGATGTACAGCACTGAGTGAATAAAGTTAGTTTAATATAAAATATATAGTTAATTATCATTACCAATGAACACAGCACTGAGCCCTTTCAAAATAAAGGTCTGATAATAGTTTAATGGCAAGCAAAATGCTATCGACTGTCTTTGCTGGACTTTGCATTCTTAATATTTCCACGATGACTTTGCGGGCCATATGAAACCTTTCATGTGGCCCGCATCTGGCCCCCCGGGCCACATTTTGCCCAGGTCCGATTTAAATGATCGCAATACATTAATCGATTATTACAGATGCAGCTCCTTGCAGCTCTAATTTAGTTCCATTACATTAGAGGCAGATATCTCCAAATCTCTGCAACTCGCACCAAAAAAATCTAAATAAATAGACAGCACTACAGGTGAGAGGAAAAATATGTATTTTTGATTTTTTTGTTGAACTGTCCCTTTAAATACATTTTGCTGCCAATTCTTCCGCTCTGTAATATTTAGATTTTTTACACCATAGTATTTCTATTTTTACTTAAGGTTCTGACTACTTCCTCTACTACTGACTATAACGTCCATGCATGTCTGAACATGTCCATGCAGCTCACTCAGCGTGCAGCAGGTATGTAATTAAGGTACAGTTACATAGTTATACTACAGTAAATCATGAGTACAGTTACCGGAGTGTCCTTCTCCCACAGACTCGGAGGTGAAGAGGAAAGTCTTCCCGCTGGTCGCTCCGCTGGTGTTCATCTTCAGCTCGTCGGTCGCTCGGTGCAGAAAAGTTGAATTAAAAATCAGCTAAAAAACTAAACGTGTCGGTACTTTGTCGCTCTTAAAGTAAAGTGAACGTAAACTCTGATGTCTGCCGACACTGATTGTAAAAAAGCAATAATTAACTGAGGGGTTGAGCTTACGGAGCAAACGCAGTCAGACAGGTCGACCCCGGACCAACCGGAGGATTTAGCACGAAATTATAGAAAGCGACTGATGTAACTTTTCACCAGCAGCTTTACGGGAAATATGCGGATAAAACTACAACTTCAAGTACTCATCTCCCCTACAGTGGGCTGTCTGTAGCCTAAATGGCTATGTGTGGGCTAAAGGAAGGTCGTGCCTGGTGGGGCAACCCAAACTTGCGAGAGAATCTCGCGAGAGTTACCTCTTTAACCCCAAACCGTGATATTTCCTTAACTCTAACCAAGTGTTTTCTGTCCCTAAACATGCACAGGTTTTCAAACGCACCGACATCACATCATAAAACATAACAAACTTGGAGGAAAAGTACAGTGGATTGAGATCACCTAAAAATCTCGCGAGAGTTTCGCAAATCAAGGGTTCCCTTCTGAACACGACCCCACAGGAGGAATGTTTACAAGTGAGAGTCCTTCAGGCAGCTGCGAGGACAGCCTCAAGATGTCGCTGTTAGGCCGCGACACGTGAGGTCAAAATCCTTACAAATACTCTGTTACTAATGAGATTAGTGAGGTTTCTTTTAAAATTATATTTCGTTTGACCTTGCAAACCCCATCCTCAAGAAATTTAAGTATGATACAAACGGAAATGGACTGTGCTCCATTTTTTTAATGACATGATCAGTATTCTAAAAAATGATGGAAAGATGTTTCCAAATTTATTATTGACGTCTTGTACAAATATTTAGCATCATATTACGAACATGGTATCTTTTTCTATGCCTGTGACAAAATTCAGAAAAATACCCTACAAAATAAATAAAAATAAAGACAAAAGCAAACACAATGTTTACTCTTTTAAAACTTTTTTTGGTTTATTTTGTTAATACAGCAATTTTGAATAGCACATAAAAATAAACTAACAAAAGGCCATAAAAACTGTAAGGGCTTGTATTGCCTATAAAGTAAGCATCTAGTATGTAGGCAATTACAAATTGTGTTTACTTTCCATTCCTTTTTTTAAATTATTATTATTTATTATCTTTTATTTATTTGGATGTTTGACTGTTACACTGTTTTTTTATTTTCAAAAGGTATGGCCTATGCAATTTGTCAAATAAAGACTTTTTAACTATAATCATATAATATAAAATTATTAAATAATATAATGCCACAAATACCAAAGTGTTAAAATACTCTGTTACAAGTAAAAGTCCTGTAAGTAAAAATTGGGTTACTTCATGATAGCTTTGTGATAATAATATATTGTAATTTATTGGCTGATTTATATTTTGTATTAATATTCTGAATCTGCACTTTTTATTCCACAACATTTGTCTGACAGCTTTACTGACTATTTTTTCAGATCATTCCTGTCAACCTGTGACCAGAGTCGGGAAACAGGCAGCAAACATCACTGCAGACCATCACAACCTGTGTCAACTTCCCCCCTCCGGCAGGCGCTACAGAGCGCCACAACGTCAACACAACCAGACACATGAAGAGTGTCTGCAGCCATCAGGCGTCATCATTCTACACTTTCACACTCACACACTGCCCTGTTTTTCTTTGCTATTGTACTTGATTATTTTGGGTCACAGTACACTGCAGACTTGTTTATATATTTTTTATCTGATTTATGAATCACATGCACACACTGTTTATTTAGTGTTTGGCAAACGTTCAGCAGCAGCAGCAGCACACTCCCAAAGTTCGGTTAGCATGACTCATGGCCAGATCCTCTTTGTCAGGAAACACTACAGAGGCATTTCTTGACCAGTTTGTAGGATTAAAACTGAGACTGGGTGTTCTGTTCTGTTTAAAGAACATTTACCCGAGTTCTGTTGTACAATTCTGAATTACTTGTATTTTCGAGAGCGTTTCTAATTTGATGCCACTTTATCGTCCCACTCCACTACATTTCATACAGGGAAATGTTGTACTTTTTACTTCACTACATTTATAAGGTACCTGTAGTTACAAGTTACTTTGAGATGAAGATTTTAAACACTTATAATGAGCATATGAAATACATTATATATCTATGAAGTAAATTAAACACTCAACAGCATAAAAAAATGAATAAAATTCTTGCATGTTGCATCAATAATAGTGATCTAATAGCATAATATATAATGATATAATAATAACAGATGCTGCATAGTTTTGTAGTTTAAGTGTCTTGATAGTAACTTAATCAGATTTTAAATGCATTTATTCATAAAAGAGTATTTTAATACTCTCCCACCGCTGCTGTTACCAGCACTACTGATTCCTCTTTCTCCACACCCTGATCTCTACTTCCCTGTGCACAACTACACACTGTTACACACACATTTTGGTTGTTGTGTTGCAATGCATGACTAGAAAAAGAGTGGAACAAACTGTGGTGGAGAGTGGCTTAGCATCGAGTCAGAGTCATATTAAAGTTACGTGGCGTGATAGAGCCAATATTTTATGTATGCAGGGGCTGCAAACAAACCCTGCTGCTTCTTACCGCAACAGTCAACATATTAGTGAAAATTAATGCTAAAATTGGGATAATTAAACCTTTAAAAAATCAGCATCCTACAGGCTCACTATGAGCAGGTTTAATGTATCATGTTCACCATCTTACTTTAGCATGTTAGCAGGCTAATATCTTGCTGAGGCTCATTAGAATATCGTTAGTTATGCTGGTAAGTATTGGACAGAATTAACTGACTGTGGTGCTAAATAAAACGTAAAAGGGGAGGGGAAAATTATTGTGTGCACCAAATTACATGGCAAGTTCACTCAAAACCCAAAATGTCGACCTCATGGTGGCGCTAGAGGAAGAGTTAAGAGGTTCATCGGTGTCATTAGGATTCATCCTCTTGGGACTATGAGTGTCTGTACAAAATTTCAACAACAAATAATAAAATAACACAACAAACAGTTGTTGAAATATTTCAATTTGAATCAAAGTGGTTGACATGCAAGCTAACATTGCTATCCCTCAAGCTATGCTGCTAGCATGGTTAAAACTGCTAAAAAAAACAAGCTACTTAGAGTAGTATGCAATTTATCTCGTGAATTTGTGATTTCGTTCAACAAAAATATTCAAAGAAGGTTCAAAGTTTGCAGTTTTCTTCTATCAAAGATTTTGTTTTCGAGCTATCTTTAAAAAATTCTTCATCTAAATAGTGAGAGTTGCTGGTTCTCTGAAGAATCACCAAGACGGTGTGATGAATCACATCTCTTTACTTCGTGCAGCATGGAGAGAAGACTCAAGCACAGTGTTATCTGAAGGTCCTTCACAGTGTCTGGCCTTTTATACAAAAACAACGGTTGCTGATTCCATATCAATGTTGATTCCGTCGGTCCTTCAGTTGTTAACACTGTGTAGCACAATGTCCCATTGATTTTACTCTCAAACTTACAGTCATCCTCTTTCCTCACAACTTAGATACAAAGAATCCCAAAATCAATACACTGATTATACACTGATTAGACCTACTTGCCCACAAGCTAGCTTGAAATCTGGAAACATTTTGTTTGAAGTTACTCAAATATGAAAAAAATGCAGTTTCTCATGTTAACTTGGTTTTGTGTTCAGGGTTTGGTGCTGAAAGGTGAATACACACATTACAGGTATGTTACAAGTATATTATAGATTATTACATGGCTTTGTTAAATACTCAATTCTGATTGGTCAATTACAGAATTCTAAGGTCTGTTATTTCTGTGTAACCGACCGTTGCTATGGATAACAGACTGTTGCTATGGACACAGTTCTGATCATAGATGCTGGAGGAACAATAAAATAATTGTTAAATCACTAAAATCATTTTCAAATTAAGATTCTGTGTCAAATTATTGCTTTTTTGGTACATAACTATATAGCAGGCAGGATAATGTACAGTGAGCAGTGCATTATTGTGAAATAAACCTCCTGCATCATCCTGTCAGGATTTATTTTACAATAACGCACTGCTCACTGTACATTATCACTTATTTAAACCACCAAACTGTAGGCGAATGTAAAATGAGCTTCACCTCAACCAACTACAACAATAAAATCTTATTTACACTTTTAAGCATCAGTCACAGTGATTCAATAACACTTTTCACTTATTTTTGCTTTTGATAATATAATTTTGCCGATAATAGGTTTGTACTTTTACTTGAGTAACATTTTTAGAGCTGCAACAATTAAATTTAATCGAATAATCGAATGTTAAATTAATCGGCAGCTACTCTGATGATCGATTAATCGGTTTGAGTAATTTTACAAGAAAAGAAAGTCAAAATTCTCTAATTCCCGCTTCTTAAATGGGAATATTTTCTGCTTTCTTTACTCCTCTATGACAATAATTAGAATATCTTTGGTTTGTGGACAAAACAAGACATTTGAGGACGTCACGTTGGAGTCTGGGAAACACTGATCAACACTTAATTGAGAAAATAATTAACCGATTAATCAACTATGAAAATGATGGTTAGTTGCGGCATTAAACATTTTAAATCCAGTTTAAGTTTTACTTGTACTGGAGTGTAAATATATTACAGTATTGCTAATTTTGTCAGCAGCTGGTAGGTGGAGTGACACATTTCTTTTTGTACATATAAGATGTCATTCTTGTACATAACATAAGTTTTAAAAAGGTGGATGTAAAGTTAAACAGTTAATTCTGGAAGTTAAACTGAACTTTTGCCTCAGAACAGGATGACTGCAGTATATTTCATGTATGATCAGACACTGCAGGCTCCTTTAGTGCTGAAACACCAAACGGCTCAGCACAGGATGAGGAAATGAAGTGAAGCAACACGGTGACTTCACCACTTTATTGCCTTGCAAATATCCCTGTGTTGAAAACAGCCCTTTGCCCGGACACATCAGTCCAGCGCCGCCCTGCATCTGTTGCTCTATCAGCTGATGGTACGTATATTTAAATAATAACAGAGAAACTACAGCTGTTTAAACTGTAAATGTTTTCTTTTTTTTTTTTTGGTCTTTACTAATCCAGAACGGTTGATGTTGTAGTTAAGTGATGGATTTGTGGTTGGTGCCACAGTTCAGTTCATGAAAAGCAGGAAATGAAAGTGCTGCCTGTCTGTTCTCGACGTCTGTGGCCGTGATGTTTGGCTCCTGTCGAGCCAATGAGACTTTGATTGAGGCCACAGGTTAGTTAATGTTTAACACCAGGAAAAAAAAAAAAGGTGTAACCTTCAGCAGACATTTGTTCAGCTCTGACTGTGTGACTCACACATTAAAAAGAAGCAGTTTGTTTATCACGCTGGATCGGCCTGGATAACAGAACTTTGTGGAGGTTTTTGTTTTGCTTTTTGAAAGAAGAGACTGTCGTTTTATTGGTTGTGACTGACAAACTGAGCTGCTATGGTGAGTGTTGTACTTTTTATAACCTTACATTAAAGTTTAGTTGAGTTTTCACCCTAAAACTTGTTCTTTTTTTTTAGACATCGCCGCCTGTTTTTCATCTTGATGTGATATAAAATTACTCTTTATAGGTTTGTGAATGTTTGCTGACCAGGTTTACTTTGTAACCGGAGGGCTCAAGGTTTTCATGTGACAATCACACAGGCCACAGTGAACTGATAGAGCTTTTTCCTGTTATCTCAGTGCAGGAAGTATGGAAGCCCGTTTCTGCCAGTGTGATTGTTAAAAAAAAAAATCATTATGATAAACTTAGATTTTGAGAAAGTTTCTCATTATTTTGAGATACTAAGTCATTATTTTAAAGCTACTACAAGGAACTTTCTTGGTTGGCTCCTGTGAACCACAACCACAAAACAAAACATCAAAAATAAAATTATCTAAATAAAAATCTACTCTTGCTTCTTTTTAACAAGCTAATTCAGTCATTCCCAGAGACACAGGTCTGCTGTACATGTATAATAAAGCATTTAAAATGTGTTTATTGTTTTTATTGATGAGAGGACAAATTCCGCCTCTTATTTAGGCTAAAATGTTTTATATTGTTTTCTAGCTGTGAGGAAATAAAAACAATTAAATAGCCTAAATGCATTTGTTTTTCACTTATAAAGTGTTTAACATGTGTAAATGTTTCAATAATAATAAGGTGATGAAGACATGGCAGCAAAAGGAAGGTCAAATGTTCATTTTTGCACAAATCAACTCCTTCCAGGTGGACGAAAGTCATTTTTCCAAGAAAGTTTCTGAATATTTTAAGATATTAAGTAAGTCGGGGATAATGTACAGCGAGCAGGTCGTTATCGTGAAATAAACCCCCACAGATGATAACTTATGATCTCAAAATAATGATTTATTGTCTGATTTAAAAAATAATGACTTAATACCTAAAAATAATTGAGCTATTATTATTTCTAAACGACCTGTGATCTCAAAACAATGCCGTAGTATCTCAAGTCATTATTCTGAGATTTCAACTCGTTAATTTGAAATAACTCTGTATTTAGAGAAACTAAGTCTTCATTTTGAGAAATTAAGTCATTACAGAGACGAGTCATTTGAAGAAAGTTTCTCATTTTGATACCCATTTTTTGTTATTTTGTGACGCAGGATCTCCAAAATATAATTAAAAAGTTAATAAATTAATACAAAATATTGATTTAAAAATTATTTTATGGATTTAGAAATCATTTTATTGTTCCTCCAGAGTCCATGATCAGAACTGTGCCCATAGCAACAGTCTGGTCTTCATAGCAACGGTCGGTTATACAGAAATAACCACTGACCAATCAGAATCAAGTAGTATAAAAAGCCATGTAATAAATAAGGGATAATGTACAGTGAACAGGTCGTTATTGTGAAATAAATCCTGACAGGATGATGCAGGACTGCGACACAAAGTGGTTTATTTCACAATCATGACCTGCTCACTGTGCGTTATCCCACCTTTTACATGGTTATGTATCAAAAAAGTCAATAAAAATAAAAAATTTGACACAAAATACTGATTTTAAATCGGTTTTAGTGATTTAACTGATTTTATTTTTCATCAGGACTGTGTCCATAGCAACAGTCTGTTATACAGAAATAATGGACCTTTGAATTCTGTCACTGACCAATCAGAATCGAGTATTTAACAAAGCCAGGTAATGAAGGCGACATTAACCGAGTACGCACGCTAACGCCTGGCTAATGTTTGCTAACTAACTTTGTAAATCAGTGAGGCTAAAACTCAGTTACATTATGACTTGTTAAAACTCACAAGTTTAGGAAATACTGAATTATTTTGAGATAATGAGTTTGTATTTCAGGTTATTACATGGCTTTTTATACTACTTGATTCTGATTGGTCAGTGGCAGCATTCTAAGGTCTGTTATTTCTGTATAACTGACCGTTGCTATGAAGACCAGACTGTTGCTATGCTAGCTTACGTACTTTTTTGATACATAACCATGTAAAAGGTGGGATAACGCACAGTGAGCAGGTCATGATTGTGAAATAAACCACTTTGTGTCGCAGTCCTGCATCATCCTGTCAGGATTTATTTCACAATAACGACCTGTTCACTGTACATTGTCCCTTATTTAGCCTGTTAGATTTAGTGTTTTTGGTGCAACTTTGAATGTTTGAACATTTTGCAGACTGCATTTGTTTATCATTGACCATCTCATTGTTTCTGTGCATGAGCAAAATTATTTGATTCCATGTTTTCCAGCTGGAGCTCAGTAATGTAAAGTTAGTTCTTCCTGGTTCTCTCCTGCAACCTGATTGGATGCTGTCGACTTGCTTCAAACAAAAATGATCTAAAGAATTAAGTGTCAACTTGCTGAAATTAACAATATTAGTGTTCGTTAATGCAGGAAATGAGGGGAAGGTATCAAGTGTTTTCAGTCCACACTTCTGCTGACAGGATCTTCCTTTTTCTTTTTCTCTGGGCTTCCACACTAGAATTGAGGTCTGGTCACTAAAAAATTGACTTTCTCTGTGGTTTACACGCTCGTAAATTTGTTTTCACAGGCTGAAACAAACCCCAACCCGCCGCCGACCTACGGCTCGTCGGCCAAACTCGACCAGGTCCAGAGTCAGGTCAACGAGGTTAAAGTTGTCCTGAAGGACAACATCAGCAAAGTGCTGGAGAGAGGCGACAGACTAGATGATCTGATCGGAAAGACTGACGACCTGCAGGCTTCTGTGAGTATTTGATCATGATGGTGCAGAGTGAGCTCCTCACAATGATGTTTAATACTTGTACTTAACTGAGTATTTCCATTTTCTGCTGCTTGACACTTCTACTCTGCAACATTATACAGAATATTTGACAGCTATAGTACTTTTCAGGTTAAGATTTAACATAAAACACAAAACTTTATGTCTTGTGACAAAACATTCAGTTAACAGCTGGTGTTCCTTGTCATGTTTCAGATGTTTATGAGCGAATC
>JAJHUR010091946.1:0-11840 GCA_027495735.1 Lutjanus campechanus | reverse complement strand
CCCCCCCACCCCCTCTCTCTCTCCTCTCACATGACGTTGTGACGGCAATCATCTAGCATTTCACACCTCGAAACCTGAGCAGACAAGCCAACGCTGTCAGGAGCACTGACCTTAAATCAGAGATACATTTCCGATATGAATAATAGCAGGCTTAGTCATATTTCTGGCGACGTACCCCGTCATTATTGTGCCCTCGACCAGTAAATATAGGATGAGAGCAGCAGTTATAATAGTGACAGCACCTCAGCTTGTTTACTGCTAATTTATCAAACAGCAGAATCTAAAAGGCGGTTATCTACTGGCTGCCTTAGAACAAAAAATATTCCTTTGTGAGGATAAACCAGAGAAAACAACTGGTAGAGGAATAATTACAGATGCTATTGAGTTTCCAGTTATCTCTATCATCCTCTGCCATTTCCCACCGTTCAACAAAAGCAGAACGCGTGAGCTCAGAGCTGCTGCGCTTTGTTGTTCTCAGAGGAACCCGTTCAGGTTTCAGTCCAATCAATCAGTCACCCAAAGCATTATAATGCATTTCTGTAACACTGCAGGGTGCCAATATTTTTCATTTAATTTATTTCTGCAAACATATCACATCCTCATGCTTTCAAGAAAGAGCTCTGATTACTCAAAGTAAGTTTTAATAATGGAATCTGTGTACACAGCAGAGAGGATAGCTGCACATACTGCTTTACAATAAAACTACCCTTATAACCGATTTATACATGGTTTACAATTAGGTTATTAATTAGAAAACACTTAAGAAGTCATTAATGTGTCAATGAAACGTAAATGTTACAACACATTGGATGAAAAAGGCAGCAGTAACCAAATAAGCCACATTGCTATCAGGTTGTTATGCTTAGTCGATATTAAAGTGGTATATTTTGATGCTTACAGGCTCCCCTTTGCCAGTTATAATTGTTAGTAACTCATTAGTAACATTAATTAATTGTAAGCAGTCTTGTGAGCCCACATCAGTGTATGAAAACTGTGTTACAACTTTTTTTTTAGATGTTTATTAATGATTTATAAAGCATTTATAATGGTAGTCTCATTGTAAAGTGGTACCAGAGTCCCTAAATGACTCTGCTGTGAATGCATCTGCGTGCATGAATAATGGCATAGGTTCAATAAGTGCATGTGGAATGGACTGAAAGTTCATCATCATTACTGTCCGCACAGGGCGACAATCATCCCGTCTTACACCTTGCTCTCTGCCCGGTGATGTTTACACAAATGCATGAATGAACTCCACTTTAAAAGCCATTCCAAATAAATGGTTTTATTGATCTGTTGTTTTGCCACATAATTATCTGAGAGGTGTAGCTCTTTGAATAGTTTTAATGGACCATGGCCAAGCGTGTGGGCTTGTACTTACAGATGACAACATGATTGTGTAATTATTCCGGCACAATAAGTTGGAGACAAAGCGCCTCACTCCCTGTTGCCAAGTGCAACCATCACCACGGCAATCACTAAATTCACTTGTAAATTTTCAGCTGATACATTGCCAATCAATTATCTTTTTCCACCTCCAGCCTAATTTATGCTATCTACAATGTATTTCCATTCACAGTTCCTGTGTTAAGCTTTATCTCTGCTGCTCTCAGCTGGTTACATCCCACACCGGTTTTCCTGTATGTGCTCGGATCGACACGCCGTAGACGCCAATCAAACGGTCCCTACTGGCTCTCAATCTCCCAGCCTTCCTGCCCCAGGCTCTGGAGACGGAGAGAGGCCGTCCTGGGGTCACAACGCTCCGTGTTCTCATTCAGAGAAACCCCACCGCTGTTCTTTTCTCATTACCCATGAGCCCCGTGTCTGTGCAAACCCCCTTCACAACAGCATGCCTCGGCCTCAGGTCAGAGGTCAGGTATTATTGAGGTTCTTATTTATTTATTTCCCCTCCACAAGCTTGTATCACGGTGTTATTTGGATGTGTTATGGTAAATCCTTCGGCGAGTTCGTTCTCATGTCCCATGACTGCCTGAAAAGGGAGTATTATTTATTCAGAAAGCAAAAGCTTGTGCAGGAGGAGGGATTAATACCAACAAGCACAGAGTAGGAATGAATGGGCTTTTGTCAGCCCCCTGGACCTCCAAAACATCTGCAGGGAAGAAGAAACTGATGCCATATCCCTAATTAATAACATGTAGTACATCCGAAACATGGACACACATACATTCTGGCTGTATTTGAATGTGAAATATGAGCTTTTCACATGTGGATCAAGACTGCATATAAGAGACTGGTTCCCAGGCAAAACTGCACAGAGAAAAGAATTCAAAGAAACATAATAAAACACAGTGCACCTTCAGCAGACTCCGCTTAAACAACAATTTTTCATTCATTGTCAGCCCTCAGCATGCCGAGATCACCATCCATGCATGCAGGACACCTGCTCCTAGCCTGCCAACAACTGAGGGCTCTAAAAGGTCTGCTTTCATGAGGAGATGAATTTGGAAGACTGTATCTCATTAATTTCAACTAGTACAAGACTGTGGGTGCCTATGTAAGCTACTAGAGGCACGAATGGGGTTCAGTATTTTTTGTGCGATCAGTGGAAAACGGTGCCAAGCTCGGTGAGTGTTACATAGTACAGATGCATTTGGCACAACGGTTTCCAAATCCATTTCCAATCACCTGTAATCTACTGCTTTACAGCCATCACTCCCAACGCGTCAGACATGGCAGCTTGATCAGTGGCCCCATGCTTCAAACTGTGATGCTATAGGTTTCCCTGTAGTGTCATTCCTGGAGGTTCCTGTGATTAACACTGAGAAATGGTTCCAGTTTGGATATGAACCCTGGTCTCCTGGGTAAAAGTCCTGTGTTTGTTTGAGCCATCCATCCACCTCACTTCCATATTTTGAATTTGTCCGCCTTCATACTGCCCTGGGTGCCTTATACAGCCACATTGAAGTCACTAGAAAAGCCTGGTGCTTCGCTTTCAGCCGTGAAACAGGTACCATCCTCTACCGTCTGTATGAGTCGCTGAGGGGCGGTGACAAATTGCCGGCATCTGACGAGCTGAAAGTGACACTGGGCTTGACTTTCACTCAGGAGACCAGAGTTTGTGTCCGGTGTGACACTAAAAGTCAACGTTGACATCTTTTCAAGATGTTACGTTACATTATGTTGTGGTGAATTCATTATGTATGTGAATAGTAGTAGCAAGTAAAATACTAACCCATGATCATTTCCTCCATCTAACCAAGTAGTTTTTGTTGTTGTCTTATTTTGCAGCCAGTTCTCATCCCAGGTTGTCAAACTGTGACATATTTGTTACACCCCCTGGCGTCTGCTATACTGCACAAAGTGTCCTTTAGCATCTGTATGCAACACTGCCAGACAGCCTTTTTAAGACATGATGGAGGTTGTGAAATGGTTGCAGTTTTTTTCATGAAAAGATCATGATTTTGGTTAAAAATAAGTAGTTATGCAACCTGTCACACAATGTTATTGAAGTAAGTCAACTGACGCGTAATGTTATCTTGAAGCTCTGACAAAGAACTTTCATATTGTGTTGATTTGGAGGCCCCTGTGGACAAAAGCTGTGGTGTTTCCACTGTAATACCCACAAAATATAACATCAAAAATAAACTTTAACTAGCAAACACACAACTCACTGTAACTTTGGCTGGGAAAATGTAAAGTGGTTCATTTCATCTAATCTTAAGGCGAGTCTGACCCAGCAGCAGGCACTAAAAACACTTTTGCCTTTTGTCTTTTTGCTAATGGTCTCGTTTGTTTATATAGGTCACATAGAGACATCAGTATTAAATTGAGACTGTTTCGTAAAAAGTTAAAAAATCCTTGCAGTAACTTTAAAACTTTGAGACAACATAGACTTTTGGTTTCCCACAGGATATAAACCCCAGCGTCCAGGGTGAAAGTTCTGTCTTTGTTTGCTTCAACCATCCACCTCCTCCAGATGCAGATTGTCTTGCTCTTTATGGGTTTACACTGAAGTTGCTGAAAGCCTGGTGCAACTCATGCAGATGTTAAAGGTACCATGTGCATTGCTAAAGGTCATGATGAAACATTGTATTTGATGACCTGGGAATAAGAACAGGCTGGAGTTTGTCATCTAAAGACAGCATGCTGCCTCTAAGCTGGACACTCATGCTGTACTGACATGCTGCTATGTTGCGAGAAAATTATTCATGACACAACAAACTGTTTCACTTGCTGAAGCTGTGAAAATCGAGAGTTCACCAGAATAAAAGGGGGTGCAAAAGAGAAGAAAAACTGTGGCAAAGCCCAACTGTGAACTGTGGCAACTTGCAAAACGATCACACACACAGAAAACCTTCAGAAGCTATTTACTGTTGTTGTCTTAGCTACAAAAACCTTGAACAGACTGCTTGAAATTCATTTAAAATACTGTGGTGCTGTCAGGGGAGATCAGTTTCTGCTCCTGTGCTTTCTTTTCTGTGTTTAATTAACAAATCTGACAAGGCTATGATAAGTTCAAACTTCTTACAGTTTACAGGAAGCCTTAATTACTTTAAACTGATACGAAGTTAGACATTGTTATTAAATCTGCCTGGATACAAAATATTCATAATATTTTGTGAATAAACTAGATTGTGCTGCTCCAGGTTTTGGCCTATTAAATGGGAGCTTTTCCTCAGCACTATTGCCAAGTGCTTGCTCATGGTGTAAATTGTCTCTGTAAATAATGTGACGAAGAGTATGGTTTAGACCTGCTATATGTGAAAAGTGCCATTAGATAACTTGTAGAAACAAAAATTGACTTGACCTGACAATTTGAAGGAAAAAAACATTTATATTTTGCACAAAATATACACACAATTACCTTTCTTGCAAGGTCTCATTGGCCAGGGAGGTGAGTCTCATGCTTTTGGAACAAAATGCTAAATTTAACATATTTGTGCAAAAGACAGCAGTGGGATTTAAACTTTAAACCTTTAAAATAAAGATTCACGTTCATGAGGTAGAGGCTGGTCTAAACTGTGCGGTGCTAAAGCTAAAGTAAGCTTGTATAGTTTTATTGTCTGATATGCAATAAAGAATATTTATTGGTGTGTATTTCATGCTCACCCCACTATTCTCCACTGAATACACAATAATATCAACAGTGGAAGTGTGAGGTGGACCAGCCTTGGGCGACGGGCCCCCCTCGCAGCAGCTGTTGGTGCAGATGTAAGGTGACAGTAATCAATACTGATTATTAAAGTGGGAACACCATCTCTAGTGTGTGATTAATCTTCATTCCCCCATGTTTACAGAGCCTCTTCTGGCCCGCTTGCCTCAGAGGGGGAGCGTTCCCCATTATCTCTCCCCAGAGACAGGAAAAACAAAACACCGTCACCATTAAAGATACTCACTGTCACTGCGGAGGAAAGCAGGCACAGGTCGTCTGTGGGATGGGAACCACATGTGCTGGAGTATCAAAGCACAGAGTCTGTAACTCATCAGGCAGGTAGCAGATCTGAAACATAGTAAAAAAGTCCAGTTTGTAAAGTTACAGGGGTTATTTACAGAATATGCCAGAAAAAGTATGTTTTCATTAACGTATAATCACCTGGAAATAAGAAATGTTGTGTTTTCTTTACCTTTGAATGAGCCCTTTTCATCTACAGGTCCTCTTTCAAGCAGGATGTCATGTTGCATCGTCATGTTTTCACAGTAGCCCAGAACAGATAAACCGAACACTGGCTCTAGAAGTGACCTTTCATGAGTTTTAAGGCCATCATAGGTTGGAAGGGGAGGGTGAGGCAATGTGTTCTCCACCCTGGCATAGAATCACACTGTATACGGAGAGTTCAGACAGGGTGCAAAGTGAACAGAAAGGCGTGATTGGATGTGAGCGGATGCAATACTGCAGCAAAGTGAGGCAAAGAAATATCTGCATGTTTCAACATCTAAAACATTGCGACTTGAGTGACAAATTTGCCCTTATCCAAAAGTGTAATGAACACAGAGAAAGAAAAGGGACTCTTAGGGGAACAAAGAACAAAAAGAACTTGAGTTCATGTAAAGTTTAGAGATCATCAGAGTCAGAGCTGTCACACAAACGCAGGAACACTCCACACACATACATGCAGTATACCGGTTTGTGTGTTGCTAGCTGTCAAATTGCCCCTAATCCAAATCAAGGTGAAAATCTGCTTTGCATTCAGCCAGAAAGCACCCTTGGGCATCAGATTCTGCATATACATTGCTATATATATGGATTTTTATTGTGTTTATTGTCTTTATTGGTGAGACAAACACAATTTTCCAGCCCTGGTGGAATAATACAGTTTTTATTGAGTTCAATGTGTTTTGAAACAAATGTCTGGATTATAATAAGGAAACATTCTTGGTAAATGTATTTGCAAAGTTGCAAAATGTTCCTACTGAACATATCCCTGACAACATATTTCATTTGTTTTCCCTACGAGGCAACTGAAAGCACTTGGTTAAAGTTAAGGAGACGGTGAGATCTTGGTTAAATATTGAAAAGTCAATGCTGACTTGAATCACGACAGGACTGTTTACTTTTTTAGACTTAACCAGACCTTTCCCCAAAGCCTTACAGGCATGCAGGATTTTCCTTAAAAGAACAATGTGTAGACTCATAGACCCTTCCCTCTGCTGGTATTCCCTTATTTTCTGATGTTTTGCTGTTTTCAGGATGTTACTGGGCTTCAGCCTGTTTGGAAGAGGTGTGCAGTGTCCAGGCAATGTAACAACCAGCAGTTACATCTGTCCTCTGCTCTCCGTCTGTGAGAGCGGCTGAGAGAGACACACACATACAAAAACACAGGCAGAGCTGACTGAGGATCACATCGGCTGCATCACACATTATTAACTATTTTGGTAATTGATTAATTAGTTTGAGTAATTTTTTCAGAAAAAGAAGTTCAAATTCTCTTAGTATAGCTTCTTCAATCTGAATATTATCCAGTTTCTTTACTCTTCTCTGATAGTAAATTCTTTGGGTTGTGGGCAAAACAAGATATTTAAGGACTTTGGGAAACACTGACATTTTTCAGCATTTTCTGACATTCTGACAGATTAATAAATGATGAAAATAGCAACTTTGAATAGTGCATTTACAAACAATACAATAATAACAATCGGCGTTTTAATAGTCCTAAACTGCATTTCTCATGTCCAAGAATATTGCACCATCTTGACTGGAAAACCAACATTGCCAAAGAGCAGAAAGCAACAGACCCAAAAGTTTGCGATATTTCAAAATAAAACCAGAAAATCTTCAAACATCCACTTCAGAAAAGGCTCAGATTTATTTGTCAGTTATATCTGGAGACAATAATAATAATTAAAAAAAAAAATGCAGTTTAATTTCCCTTCATTCAAAAAATGGTTTCTAGTGTTGGTGGAGAGATCGGTGTCTAGACATCAAAAACTTTTACATATTTCAAAGTTCCTTTTCCGCCTAATCAGTTTTTAATGTTTATCTCCTTGTGGGAAATGTTATTAATACTGCAGTACACATAAAACCACAATGCCACAGAGATGCTTATGTATTATTCAGCCGACGGAACTCTTGTAACTAACAATGCGTCTCTGTACAGTATGTTGGACCCAGTTGTTCTTTTCAAAAGTCCTGTAACCTTGCCGTATGGCAGCTATTGTGAAACAAACAATTCATCATCCTTGCTCCACTGCATCCACAATCAAATTCAGATTAATGTTTAAAACAGAAACAAAACAGAAATCAAATTAGAGTCACTTAGAGTATGGATTGTTTGGTTTGGGGGCATTTATGCTACCAGGTCAATTAAAGGAAGAATCAATAATACAATAATGAAACAATAATGAAACTTTGGCATCACATGGAGGAGAAAATAAAACAACCCAAGGTGATAATGCTAATCACTGGTATACAGCAAACATCAAGTGTGCGGGAGCAGAGCAGCTATGAATCATGTATCTACCACTGTAAAAATAAACAATTTGTTTCAACTTTAAAAAGTTTGTGTCCGAGGTTCCCTAAGTCAAGTAAACTTTTCTAGTCAAATAAACAAATGTTGATTCAGTTGATTCAGTCACACTGACAAACATTTAACATTTGTCACAATTTATTAAATTGTAAGCGGTGAGGAACTGAATTCATCACCAACCTTCATAATGTTTTGCAGTGTTTTCATTTTTAAACTATAAAAAATAACAGTGTCAAGGGAATTTTGACCCACAAACAATGCATGCTGGGAAGCCTGCTAATGATGAAATTCTCTAGACACTTAATTTAATGAGTTGACTGAACTCTGTACAGCACATCAGTGCAACTCTATTATTTCAAGTCAGAAGACCTTAAGTTAGAAGTTTATGAGTTATTAAGTTTTCTGAAAATAAACAGAAATTTCAAATTGAATTGTTACTGGGGGTGGGAGACAAAAAAATTCGATTCTCTTATGTATTAGTTTGATGCGAATACAATTGATCACAATCACAGTAATATTATCTTAAACGGATCCATTTTACTTCACATGCTTAACATAAAATGACATGTGAGCTCATACTTAGAATATACTGTAGCTTATTTATTGTTCACTACTGATGAATAATAATAGTTAAATGTAGCACTTTACTTCAAAAACTATTTTATTTACCACTTTAATATACATTATAGTGATGATTCTGCTGAAATAAAACTCAAAGACTCACTGATATGTGATGTGCATATTTTACAGAAATATGACTTATGATATATAGGCTCTAGACGTGTATGATTCAACTTTTATCCATTGTCTAGTGTTTAAAAAATCACAATAAATCATAGCATCAATTCATAATACTTAACAATCAGCAACCGAACATTGTGATAGTATCAAAATGGTAGATAACTTTATCATCCAAGCCAGATTATTTACATTAAGTTAATGAAAAAGAGGTTAGTTAATTCCACTACATTCCTGCATGATTTTTCTACAGTGTACAGTAAGAAGGAGAGTGCTGCTCCATGCGCAGATGTGCGTTTGATATGCATCATCGGTACACCATTAACATTTTTGGACTGGCTTGAAGGCTCCCTCTCGTCTCCATCGCCTGTGACTGCAACAGATGGTCACCCCCTTTCTCGCAGGCTCCACCCCCCTCCCCGTGCACTCCCCCACAGGTGTCAGGCTCCCATTCCCCCACCTCCCCCATCGTTAAATAATCACCAGCAGTGGCCCTGCCCCGCCCCCCCATCCCCTGCTTGTCAAAAGCAACGCCATCCTTCCTCTGTTTAATCTGCTCTTACTCCTCCTATCCGCGCCTCCCTCCCTCGCCTCCCTCTTCCTCTCAAGGGCCCCCAGCCCCACCCTCCCGGGCTCCCATCACTCAGCACCTGCGAGGATCCCACCGAGGGAAGATAAGGCCTTCCCGTGGCTCCCTTTCTCCCTCTTTCTCCGTGACGAGGGGGGGTCAGGTAGAACAAAGAGGGAGAAAGCGCGTGGAGACATTGGGAATTCTTGACAGCTGTTTCATTCGGAAGGCAATCTCCTCTCCCGGGTGCCGTATCTGAAAAAGACAAGGGAAGGGAGAAAAGACAGAGAGTGGGTGCACTCTGAGGCAGAAAAAGGGAAGAGACGAAGATCTTTAGGAAAGTTCAGAGGATTAATTTGACACAAGGCGGAGAGGATGGTAGAAGGCAGGGAGGAGGAAGAGGAAGAAGGGGGGAAAAAATGCTTTCTTTGTCAGAGTAATTGCTCTCAGCCAGTCTACTGTGCAAACTGGGGAGAGATTATAGGATTTATTCCCATGTAGATTTTCAACGGAGACGCTTTGCTGGAGCCATTCTGTTCCCTTCAGCAGAACGTGTGGCCTGGGATGTTCCGTATAAATCCATAAATCCATAAATACGGAGCAACGCCGGAGCGCCGTGTCTTTTATTCCCCGGGACAGTGAGACAGAGCAGGTACACATGCATCCAAATGAGCGTGAGTGTCAAGGCAGACAAATTAAATGTCAACATAAATGACAGCAAACGCAGTATACACTCAAGACCAAAACAATAAAAACACAATTTAACGTCTTCTAGATGCAGCATGTTTTTAAAAGGTCTTAAAAAATAACATTCTGAATAGAGTTGCTCATGTGCAGTACTGATCGGCACTTTCTCTTACCATGCTAGTGTTGTCAACATCTGGTTGAGTCTGGCTGGACTGAAGATCCCAGCTGGATCAGGACTGAACACAGCCTCTGAGACCAACAGTGGCCAGTTCAACAGCAGGGAATATAGTACCAAGGTGGTTTTCTTGCTGGGTTTGGCTCCTGGCACCCCGGGGACTGAGTAAGCTAATTACTTGGTTAGCTCCGTCGCTAATGAAGCTAACAGCAGCTACAGATAACAGCAGACAGTGGTTAGCCTACTTTAGCAACAAACTTGCTAACTTCTGTCTGTCCATCAGCTAACTCTAAGCTAAATCACCTTGGTACTGTACTCTGTCGCCACACTGGATTAATAACATTTAATGACAGCTTTATGACAGGTCCTAAATGTACCACTTTACTTGACATCAAGGAAAATATTAATGACACATTTATCTAGAAAACTATACAGTGGTGGGGACAGTTCGCCCTAAAATGAAAAATACATATTTTTCGTTCATAGTACTACAGACCAAGGCAAAAATATGTATTTTTGATTTTGGGGTGAACTGTCCCTTTAAAGACAACAATGATAAGCACTCATTAAGTCTCCTTCATGTTCATAAGGTGTCATGAAGTGACGGTGTAATGGCTGTCTTTTATACACCTCCTGAATTTTTTTTGTCTTCAAAAAATAGAAGACAAAACAAAACAAAAAAACAAAACAAAAGCAGTGCATTTATATTTTTGTCGAATGCGTTTAACATATGGGAAGCAGAGTGACTTCATAACCACTGTCTGGTGACATAAAAGCACGTCTTTGTTCAGTGTCAGAAGGCAGAAACCCTTTCACAGAATCACAATCATCTCCACAGTTAAAGGTGGATAAAGCAGAAGCCAGCGTGAGGGATGGAAATACTAATTATAGATGCTATCGCACGAGTGGATATTCAGTAGAATAATTCATTTATTTGATGTTGAAAACAGAAACAACCTGAATTTGGGCAAAGAGATTATTATGAGATCAAAACGGCTGCACATATTTGCATTTGTTGTGCTACTTTGTTTACCAGAATACTTCAAACAATGCATTACCATTTCAAAGCTGGTCAAGTATGTGTAATTCCTTGTCCGCACATGAAAACAAGATGAAATTGTGTTTGTCGGTTTTATTTCATTATATATTTACTTGCTTGCCCGCGAGCTGAGAGTAAGAGTGCAGCTATAAATCAGCTTATCTCTGCAGTGAACTTGTGCTGACTCTCTCATGACTTGCATAAAGTAATGGGGGCAAATAGCACAGCGTGAATGAGAAGATGCCTCATGCAGGACAGATGCCTCAGAGACACTTTTTGAAGAATCAGAGGCTCCCTCTGCTAGAAGAGAAACTTCTGTCATTCCTAACGGTTTCTTTCAACATGTGTCGCCCATCAAACAGCCCTCAGAACACCTTCTGTTTTCAATCCGCCTCTTTGACAGACTGCTTGAAAAGTAAAGGGTCCCGAAAGCTCCCCAAAGTGTGTGTGTGTGTGTGTGTGTGCTGTGTGTTTTGTGTGTGTGTGTGTGTGACTGTGGAGTATGACAGATCCCATTACCTTCAATGCAGCACACCAGGGATTGTCCCATAGTTGCCCATAAGCTTCTGTTTCCACAATAATATCTCTGATAGTAGCCTGCCTGTGTGTCCCTCCACTGCACAACAAATATGTCACACAAGTGAGAACAAACACAACCACCAGTTTTTACAAGCTTCAAGTGAAGTAGCTACACTGTAAAAATAAACT
>JAJHUR010091945.1:9883-98259 GCA_027495735.1 Lutjanus campechanus | reverse complement strand
CCCGCACTAGCAAAAACACTGGCGTGCTGCTGGTAACCATGGTAACCGCTGCATGCCCGGGCCCTGCTCGAAATGTATGCAGAAGATTCACAGCGTGAAAGAGGGGGACCATCCCTCCCACTCGAGGAGGAGAAGAGGCTGCATTCATCACCATGACGAGGGCAGTGCTGGGTGTTAATGTGGTCGACTGTCGACTGCTGTACACACAACAAGTTTGAGTCCAAGAATAACATCTCGGCTTGTTCCTTTTGTTCTGACAGCAAACATGATGTATTATAAACACTGTCAGAGTGACACGTCTTCAAAAGAAACAATGGCTTCAACTGCAAGAAAGATGTGGACATTTTAATGGATCCACTTACATGTGCACACTCATACGGCATATATACTTTAACTGACACACACACACACACACACACACAAACATGTGGAACACACGGACGTATGTACTATTTTTCAAGTGACAAGATTGTGACAGGATTAATAAATTGATTAATTGTTTTTGAATCATTTTTTAATCAGAAAAAAAGTCCTCCTTAAAAGTAAATACTGGTTTCTTTACTCCTCTCTCGACAGATCAATTGATGATGAAAATAGTTGCAGCCCTAGAAACACTATATTAGGCTAAATAATTTCATTATATTTTATGAGAGTACACAAAAGTAACAGAAAGTAATCGAGTTTATCAAAACACATTTTGAAAGTAACCCTGCTAACCTGGATGTTGACACATCAACACATTCTGTTTTATCCATTCTCTTGTTGCTGTTTGTTTCTTAGTTGTTGTTGTAGTTGTTGCTGAGTTGTTTAAACCTGATTTTAACAGCCTAACAGGGATGAGTCGTGAAAATTAGCTCCATCTAGACATTACATCTGTTATATATTACACATCTGTCTTTTTCTCCTTAATTATTACAGTAATTAATTAATTAATTAAAATGGTTAAAACCCTGTCTTCTTCTTTTGAGAATTTATTTATGTTATTTGATTCTCTTTTTGCTAAGATCAGTGTTGTCTGCCACCTGACTCTGTGTCCTCTCTGCTTGTTTGTATAACTGTAATCTTTTTATTTAACTTGATACTATATATTTTACTGTACAACATAGTGTATTCATGAAAAGAAAAATCCCCTAAACCCCACCTACCCACACACACTCTCTCTCTCTCACTCCTGTCTTGGTTTCTGTCTGGTTTCTCTCATTGTGTCTGCTGGTTGTGCCCAGTTAACGCCCTGGGATGGGACAGCTGTCATGGTGGAATGTAAACACCGCCGATGGAGTTGCATCAAGACTCATGATTATAAAGGAAGAAAAAAAACTCTACTGTTAACACCAGAAGCCTCAATGAAGACACACACTCGCCCTTTATTCTGTCATTCTTCCTTTGTGTGTTTGTAGCACCAGGTGTCAGCCAGATTACTGACCAGTCGGTGGTGACACACACTTCTGGCATCCTCCCACCGTCTGCCCCCCCGAATCCTGTCTGTCTCTGTCTGACTCTCTTCATCTGTCTCTCTTCTCTGTTGAATGCACCACATGACCTCACTGCCCAGAGATCACACAGGGATGCTACTGAGCATGTCAATCTGTTTTTTTAATACATTTTTTTTTACTGCCCTTGGTCTCCATGACAACAGTTAATGTCAGGGAGTGGGGGAGAGAAAAAGAGACGCCGAGGCTGGGTTGCACCAGCAAGGATTCATTTTCAAACCTGATTACTGTAAATCACGGTTTTACTCTAATTGTACCAAACTTTAAAACTAGCTTATAAGAAAGAAGAAAATTTAAACCTCTTGAAATCTCAGGTTAGGTTTTATTTCTGTTGCTCCAAAACTTTAAACTCCAATTTAAAATGTGATCCTTTATTAACTTTAAAGTTGCAATATAACTTTTAAAGGTAGATAGGTAGCAAACATAATTTTAGTTTGTTTGTTTTAAGCCAGCAAGCACACAATAACCTTTTTTTTGGCCTTTCTTTTTTGCTTTTTAGGTAATTTGCAAACAAAGTAACATTTTTTAAACTTTTAGCTAGCTAGCAAATAATGTAACTTCTTAGAAAACAGGAATATAGAGCAGCAAATAATTTCCAATGGGAAACAGATCTGTTTGTTGCGGAGTACAGAGGATTGATAGAGAGCTGAACAGAGAGAGCTCCCAGTAAAGTTGACCTTTGACCTTTTGTATTCAAGCAGTTAGGAGAGGCCCCACTGTCGGCAGCCACCTCAGGAGGCACCTTCAAGCTGCAGACAAATTATTAGAACAATGACAATGACAATCACAATGATCCCTCAAAAGTGGTGACAAGTAATGGAGCCAGAATTTTTTATAGTTCTAGAATAAACTTTACTGTCCAAAATGATATCAGGGCAGCCTGAACGCAAACCCGGGACTGTGGTGTTAAAGTCCAGAGCTTTAAACTCCAACTTGAAAATTCAGCGCCAGTGGTGGAAATCAGTATTCAAGTGCAAGTACCTTTACATTACTGAAATATTACTCAGTTACAAGTAAAACTACTGAAATTAATTAATTTATTAATTCAAGTTGTACTCAGTACTTAGTTATTATTTTAAAAGTAACTGAATAGATTACATAGTTTAATGTATACTTTAGTAGCTGTAGTTATGTAACTGTCATTAGTTACCTCCACCTCTGTCCAGTGTTTACAGTAATATAAATATACTGTTACAAAGAAACGTTGTCTGTGAACACAGTCCAGACAGGAATTACATCGTTACCACAGTGTAAATTGGAAATCAATTATGCAAGCATATGACATGCTAATTTGCTCACAGTTACAATGCTAACATGTTTATGTAGCCTACAGTTGACCACGTTCACTGTCTTAGTTCATTGTGTTAGCATGCTAACATTTGCTAATTAGCATTAAAGTATAATTGAAACTGATAGGAATTTGAAAAAAGCTCTTTCAGGCTTTGTTACTCTGGCAGTTTAAAACCTCAATTTCTGTTAAAAACAAAAAACAACAACACAATAATAGCCCAGTTTGTTCCCTGCTGCCTCAAAGTATGTATTTCTTTTTTACAGTAAAAAAGCAGGGGTGGTAAGATGAAATTGTGATCTGATTCCTGCATAAATAAAACATTAAAAAAAACTAAATAAATCACAATACTGATGTTCAGTATAAGGTAAGTAAAAACGGTTTACAGTGTGCGGCAGAAAAAGACACGACAGTGTTGGTATTACTAAAGGATCTGAATACTTCTGCTGCCACCACTGTGGAGGAGTGCAATTTGGTGCAAATTAGCCATTTTTCAAAAGCTCTCTGCTGCATCATCACAGAGCTGGGTCACCTTGGGAGAGGAGAGGAGAGGAGAGGAGAGGAGAGGAGAGGAGAGGAGAGGAGAGGAGAAAATAGAAAGGAGAGCAGAGTGCTCGTCATCAGAGCAGAACGTGACCGGAGGCCTGGACACAGATTGAAGCCTCTCTCTGTCTCTCTTTCCCTCTCTGCTCTGTTGTCTTGTCAGCCATTACCTTTGGTGAAACAAAGCCGATGTGTCGACAGTTTTGTGCCTGGAAGAAAATCATTCATCACAAGTGTTAAAGCCTCAGCTTGCACCATGCGGATCTCCATCTGTGTGAGTCTGATAGTCTTACATAATCAGCTCAGAGCAGACAATAGCCCAAAGTTACAAAATAAATTAATTGATGCGGTCACACACCACACTGCTGTTATTGTTAAACTGTAATAAAAGTGTCTAAATTAATTAAATTTATTGAAAGATTCAAAGTGATGAAAAGATTTGAACACTGATACACTTCCAGAGCACCAACCATCTTATCAGATTTTCCATATTTGAGTCATAAATCACTTCCTCTTGAAGCATTGTATACACAGAAGACAGTGTGGCAGTACTTCCTCAAGGGATATCCTCTGTGTGTTTATGGTCACAGGATATCTGCATCAGTTCTGGCTCCATGCCTGTTCTAAATATAGCTTTTCTTGTAACTTCTTTTTAATTCCTTTTAACAGTTACAGTCACAAAAGCACGTTCAAAGACTCCACAAGGTCGAAATGTCTTTAAAAGGCTGTGCCGTGAGTTTTGGCATGCTCTCAATGTCCATACATTGTTTCAATAGGTAGACAAAATAGATTACATTTTCAATAAATAGTTTTAAATACAGTAAATTAACAGGAATTGTGAATCATACAGTAAGCACATTGTTATCACGCTTCTTCTTTATGAGCCACTTACTTAATCTGATTACAGTGAGTGGTGTTTGAAAGTTATATCTTTTCTGTTTTCAGTTCTGTTCTGTGGGGCCTTTGTTTTTTAAATGATGATAGAAAGTGTGGGCGGGCAGCTCACATTGCTATGGTGACAAGATCACAGCAGGAGGTAATAAAGGCAAAGAGTAGGAATCTGTAACATGAGAGGAAAGACAGAATAATAATAAACCATATTAGGAATAAAAGCATAGACATGCAGATAAAGAAGCTCTCATATCATCTCTAATGGAAGTGTAATTTTGTTGAGGAAATGTCAGCAGCTCATTGGTATCCACAACAAACACTTGAGCTGCAGGGCCTTCGTTTGGTGGAGATCTGCGTGGCATTCAAATACAGCTCCGAGCAAACACACACGTACATGCAAAATCCCACAATGAGTCAAGTTAAAGGAATAGTTTGGCATTTTGGGAAGTACGCTGATTAGCATTGCAGTGTTAGATGAGAGGACTGATACCACCTTCATGTTAGTTCACTAAATATGAAGCTACACAGCTTGATCGACCCAGTCCAAAGATAACATCCATAAGATAAGATAAGATAAGATAAGATAAGATAAGATAAGATAAGATATTTATTATCAAGTCAAGTCAAATTTTACTTATAAAATCCAAGATTTAAATCACAGTTTACAATTTGACTTTACAATCTGTGCAGTACACAACACCTTCTGTCATTAGACGTTTGATTCAAGTAAGGCAAAACTCCCAGAAAACCCTTTTAACCAGAGGCCTGAGTGCCCCTGACATTTAACATATCTAACAGAGAGAGGCTGCTCTAACTCATGGATACGTCTCTCTAGTGTTTACCAAATTTTACTGCCATTTTCACATCATTTTGATGCATGTTATTGAAAACATTTATAAATGAAGGAACATATATTTCATTTCACACAATAAATTTCACAGTCAGCAGCCGAAAAAGGAATAGGCTGAAGACTTTTTTTGAAGCTCAACTATTTTAACTCATCACAAAATCCATTTTTAACTCCCAGAACTGAAAAACATCTGTATATTGTTATTTTTTGGTTCTTACTTTACATGTTTCAAAGATGCACAACCCTCTTAGATTACAATTTCCTTCTCTTAATTTAAAAAATGTTTTATCCCTAACTCAAAACAATATTTCCACTGTTTTTAAATACATAATATCTAAACCTTTTTAAGTCCAGGACTCTATAAACAATTGGTTGGCAGATTTACAATAGCCAGCTTTATTTACACATGTTAAATATTAAAATCTCCTGTCACCCACCTGTGGGCCATGACCCAGTCTCTGGGAATGACTGCTGTAGAAAACACACCCTATCTGCAAGAGCAGAACAGTCAGCACAAGCCATCATAACACTGGTTATTGAGGTTGTGTTCGTGATGGTGAACAGGCTCGCTTGGTACATTAGGCTCAGTGTGGGTTAAACTAACAGGCAGCAGCAGGTTGCCCCAAACATGGGATCAATTCAAAATAAACGTATCAAATCTTAATTGAGACTTAGTAGCTTAAAGTTTGCACTGGTAAAGTACCAGTGAAGCCATGAAAGACAAAAAGAAATCAAAGAATTACCAGATAAAACGTACAAAATGTGAATTTAGCTGCCAGGGGTCTCCTTTAACACAATAACAAAAGACGGAGTTTGATGATGCCGTTAAGCGGCATGGGATCATACGAGTTGGAGTCGAAGCTGACGAAACTCTATCTGACATGAGTCAGGCAAAAATCATACTCATGGACGAGGTGATATTTAAGTGTTATTCACATTTTGTTTAGTCATGTTCACCAAACTTCCTTCCTCGCTCCCTGACTTATCCGACGTATCCTGATTTCCCAGACATTAGCAACGGCTAGCAAGGAAAACAAAGACAGGAGGAAGGTACATCACTAAGGCTGCAACTAACAATTATTTTCATTGCTGTTTAATCTGTTGATCATTTTCTCAATTAATCGATTAATTAATCCTGTCACAATCTCGTCAGTTGAAAAATAGGTCCAAACATGAGCAGCACGCTGACATACGACCTCTTCTCTTCTCCCTCTATTCCCAGTAAAATGGTTAATAAGCCATCAGAACTAACTGTCTTTTCTGTCATTTCTGTTTTAAAGCTGACCTGTTTTACCTGCTGTGTCTCTATAATAATCTGGTGCAAGCTGTATCCCCCACTCACTCTTCCTCATTCTCTCTCCCTCCATCTCTATTAGGGCTGCAGTCTGACCCGGCTAGCTGTTGCTAAGTTTATCTCTGTGCCAATCTGTGCCCCAGAGGCATGCAGAGGCAACCCAGAAAAGACAGAGTGCACTGTCAGTTAGAATAATCAGGGGATGAAAACTCATGATGGCCTGCTCTGTTTTACACGAGCTACAAGCTGTAATCTACTGCAGAACAAGGGACTGTGGGCGAGCGTGTGTGTATAGGCAAGTTGTTTTGTTAGCGTGTGGGTGTATGTGATGGTTAAGCGTGAGAGACCATTTGCATCACATAACAGTCGCATCAAAATATTAGCTGAAAATGATAGCAGGGGGCTTTTTAATCATTAGGAATTAGCTCGGTGCCCTGCTTCCCGGTGACCTTTCTGCTGCTGTTTGCCTGCAAAGCTCTGGAACTGACTCAGCCACTTAATAATTAACACCAACCCCTCAAACCATTTTACAAAGCACATGCTAATTATGCCGTCACTACAGAAGCACTGTACTGTGTGAATGTCTGGTTGATCAGCTTATAGGTTTCCAGTCAGTCATGCAGCAGCTTTACAGGTTACAATCTTTCGTCGTTTTGCCATGAATACCGTAGCATTTTTTCTCTGTAATAAAACTATCAGAGTTTAGCAAAACTAGGTTCACAATGTATTAATCCGGGTAAAACTAACAAGACCTCTGCTGCACAACGAAAAACTAATCTCAATTTAGTAAGTCCAGGCTTAGTGATTTAAACCAAAATGAAATAGAGCTTAATCAGTATGGAGATGCTTGCTTACCTAAATTAAAATAATTAATAAAAAATACTTTTGAGTGCTATTGGGACCTGGAAGTACAGTATAAAAGAGGGGAAACCATTGACTTTTGGTTTCTCTGCATCCCTCAGCAAAACATTACATTGTTGACTAGCTAGCTAAAATGCGAACAAAATGTTAGATCATTTTCTCTGTTTTTGCACTAACTAGCAAAAAAGTTTTTAAAAAGTTATATCTTGTGCTAGCTATCTAAAAAGTTAACAAAACATTACATTGTTTGCTAGCTGGCTAAAAAGTTTTTTTTCTAAGTTATATCATTTGCCAGCTAGCTTATGATGGTTTTGCAAAGAAGCTCTACTTTCTCCTCCTTTAAGAAAAACTTGTTGGCTAAATTAGTGCAAGAGTGCAAGAGAGAAGAGACACATGATGAAACTCATTTTGGTCTGTCCCTTAACTTTCTTCAAGAAACTTGATTGTAGCATGTAACTGGTAGGATGTAAACATGGCGTCGATCTCACGAGACTTCCGCACGTACGCCCATTAAGATATATACGAAGTATATATATATATACGAAGATCGACGCCATGTTTACATCCTACCGGCTAAATGCTACAGTTGACAGTGTCACAGTGTCGCGGCTCGCAGACACTTGGATTACACCATACAAGCACATTTTGTGTTTGTTTTGTGTGCTTTTTTTAAACGTTTTATCCGTGGTCACCATTCACTGCCATTGTACTGGATGAGGCTGCTACCCTGTTTCTCCTAAAACTCCAGGATTGTTTTGTGAACTGAAGACCTTCACCCAGCATCACATCGGCATAGTGGTGAGTACATACTGAATGGCTTATTCTCACAAAGTGGATTATCACTTTAAGGTGTGGTTTGCACAAAAAAAAATCAAACATAAAACAAAAAACATTATCTAAAATAGACATGAAACATTTACAGCAAATTAACTATACTGTTTTAATTGGTCCACTGGAATATACCCGAAACCTGTTAGTCAATATATTGATCCGAAATGAGGCATGCTGCTGAATAATTGAGTTTGTGACCTCTTTGCAGTGAGCTGACATCATCACTCTGGGTCTGGAGCCAAACGGTCCGCTACACTGGAAAAGCCCCTCTGGCCAAAACTGTGAGATCTTAGTCCTGCTGGTGGTGACGTGTGGTGGCCAACAGATAGGGGACCTTTGGCTGAGGCCTTACATGTAATACTACACCATACCAGGGTGTTGGTCTCTTTTTTTTCCTTACCTTTGACATAGTTTTGAACAGGGATTGTGCAACATGTCCCTATTTATTACATAATAGGTTTTTTAAAAAAGTCTACTTTAAATATTATTAGGCGGGAATTATCAGGTGGTTCATATCGGTTTAAAACTGACCTGGGCAGAAAATAAAAAGTGTTTAAAAAAGGCACATTCCGGTTTATTTTTCCTTTGAAATGTGCTGATTTGTAGCCAGTGATTGCCTCCTGCTGTCGTATTTTGAAGTCAGAGTATTATATGGCTGTGATATGGAAAGATTAAAGGCATAATATGCAATATTTTCCCTAAAAAATAAAGTATAGACTCATATAAACATAATCTCTTTCATCACTTATAACCCATTGGAAGTGTGTCACTGTATCTAGCCCCTGCTCTCTGCCTGTATTTCCTTATTTTCTCATTATTTTGATGTGCTCAGGATCAACACAAAACATCTGTATTTGACATCCGTAGCATCCAAGAAGCTTCTTCAGTTCTGAACTGAAGAAGCTTCTTGGATGAGAGGCAAAACGTCTTCAAGAACTCTATCAAGTCCCGTTGCCTACGACAAACCTTGCTACGAATACCATGACCTGGATGACTGAGAACCTTCACAGACATGTATTTGACATCCTGGCAACATAACTTTAAGAATGTATTGTTTTTTAAAAGTGCTGGTTCTATACCTTATACAACAGGTTTGACTCCCAATTCATTACAGACAGTTTTGGACAGTTTGAAACAGTTTGAAGACTATACCCTGTTTGGTGTTTTCATTAGTCTAAAAAGATTGTTAAGTGACTGGTTTAGGACACCAAAATGCTCTACATAACATTTTAGAAGATCTTTTGCGCCTACAGTGTGAAATGTTTGAATAATATGTGTGCCTTGAGATGGGGGTTGTGTGTTTGACACAGATTGCATAACAAATAGTGGACAGAGCCACTGTGAGCTCACCCATAAGTTTCTGAAGAGCCATTGTGAAGCTCATCTTGGCAGTGCCTGAAGCGGCTAACTCCCAGTTAATCCAAAAAGGCCAAAGAGGTGAAGCGTGAGTTGCGCTAAAGCAGACTAAATGAAGCAGCAACCTCACAGTTGGCCATCTGTAAGAGCACCCACCTGTCACTCAAAGGGGGCACAATGTTAATGATGCATAATTTTAAGCCTTATTATAATTTTAACAGGTGAGTTCACACCTACAGTTATTACGAAGAGAGAAATTTTAAAGCCCCCCCAAGGCAAACTGTGATTGTGATTTTGGGCTATAGAAATCAAAATTGACTTGACTAGACTATGGAGAAACCTTTTTTGTACCAGGCTGTAAACATATTTATTTCTGCTGTAAAGTTGTGCATTTTAAATTAGGGGCCACTGGGGATTGACTCCCTTTTTGAGTCAACTTTATCAGCTGTGCACAAGTGCCTTGATTAATTCATGGGTGTGTTACAAACAATAAATCAATCAGAAAGTCAGCAGAGCAGAAACTTTAGCAGCATGAAAACAGAATTACCAGGAGGAAACAAAGAGAAAAAACAAAATCAGTAAGTGTTTCTGAAGTTTGTACAAATACTTTGTTACTTGTATGTTACTTTGTACTTAAGTAGATTTTTCGGGAATCAAGACAAAAAGTAAAATATGTTACAAGCTGCAACAAGACAAAAATTATGTAAAAGATGTGACAAGACGACAATGATTTAACAATACATAACAAGCAGAAAATCACATAAAACACATTTCAGGATGAAAAAGATGTAACAAGACGAAAACGGCGTAACAAAGTATAACAGGCCAAAAATTACGTGAAATTGTCAATAAGACACAAATTATGTCCTAAATTATGACCTAAAAAGACAAAATGGTGTAAAAGATGTAACAAGACAACAACTACGTAACAAGAGAAAAACTAAATAAAAGATGTTACAAAACACAAACAATATAAAGGACATAGCAGGATGGAAAGATGACAAAAAAAAAACGGAACAAGACAAAAACGACGTAGACGAGATAACAAAACAGACAAGAGAGGGAGACTGTGGAGGAAAGGTGAGGTTCAGCTGGTAGAAATGTCCTTCAGAGCGTAACTTTTTACTTTTGAGTGCATTTCAGATCCTGTACTTTTTCACCTTTACTTGAGTAGAAGTGGAATCAGAACTTTTACTTTTATCAGTCTTTTTTTTTACACAAGTATCTGTACTCAAGTAAGGACTGTGTGTGCTTTTGTCACCTCTGGTAGTTAGGTGAGGAGGTGTATAGATAATTCCTCATTCATGAATCATCTCTACCCCATCCATGATGAAGCACTTTAAAAGCAAGTGACAGAAATAATTAGAAACAAGGCGCCTGACAAAAGTTCAGCTCAAAACTTCATCCCACACTCATTCTGTCACTGACGCTTGTTCGTGTCGCATTCAGTCAGGAAACGTGTCAGCTGGTGGGAATGACAAGAAAACCTGCATTAACTAAAGACATGGAATTTGAGTGGGTGTTTATGAGGCAGGAAGGAGCTAACAAAGAGATGCTGTTGAGTTGCATCATGGGAAATGTAGGATCCAGTGTTTTACCCACACCAGCCTCTTATTTAAGGCTACATTAAAAGGCAATCTTATTGTTTTTATTTTTTCTCATCAGGAAAAAAATATGGGACATTTTAGCCTACTTCATAATGAGACAAAATAACTGCATTTTGGTGAAATGAGCAGCATCTCATTTTTTTCTCAATATACACATTTTAATTTTTAAGTTTGTGGAATTTTTTCCATAGTCTTTCATTTATTTGGTGACCCAAATAAAATCTCCTGTGACCCACCTGTGGGTTAGTGCATTTGTGTTACTACTGCTGTCTTTTATATGTTGTCTGCCGTAACATATTTGAATGTTTCCCCCCTGCAAAATAATGTAGTATAACATATCTAAAATGACTATTAGGATCATCCACTCTGGTTTGTTAGCATATATTTTTTGAACTTTTTTTAATAAATCCTCCGGAGTCATACATAAATGTATCTATAAAATCACACTGACATTATTCATCTTTGATTTAGCAGCAGGAGCTTTCTCTTTGGGCATGTTGGTGCACAGTCAGGGCAGAGTCATTCTGTGCAGTGGCCAAGTGGGTGAGCCCTGCCCTCTGATGACTCACAAAATAAAAAAGACCAAAAAAAAGAGGACATCCAGAGGCTTCTGTACTTTGCAAATAAGTCCATCTCTTGGCCAAACTTCTATGTTGTTTGTCAAAAGCAAATCCCTGCATTTATTTATTATTATTTGTTAGTGATTAGTAATTATACAGCCATGCAAGGGACACGCCCTGTCACACATTACGGAGCGGACTGTAAGGGATACAGCAGCATTGCCAATCACCTCACCTTTGAGTAAACCACAGGGAGTGGCCGCATATAATAAAACCAGCTTTAGTAACTTTCCATTTCAGTTAACCTCACCACAGACGAGGAAGGGAGAGGCATGTGAGAAAACCAGACGCCATGCTCAGGGTAGTTTTATTGTTTGAAAATAATAGCATACAACTCCTTAATAATGTCAACTTGTACAGTAACACCATACCAACATTTGTAAAGTTTAGTTCCTTAATTATTATTTATTGTCTTCCAATTATAGGCACCTATTATCGGTGTCCATATATTGTCTATTTCTGAGCACTAAAATTATCATCAGCCAGACTCTGACTAAAAGGAAAAGTTTGGATTATTTGAAGTTGGATTTTATGAGGCATTAACCATAGTCAGTGTATTACCAACAGTAGATGCCAGTCAACAGGCCCCCAGTTTGGAGAAGCAGAGGGGAGTACCAGCACGGAAGATAAGCAATGTACTGCTGTGGACAGAGTCAGCAATAAAACGTATTTTAGCCACCTACAAAAGACACATGAAAAAGTCTATATATTTAGAATGTTCTCACTGCTATACTTTGCCATCAGGCAGCCTTTTACAACAGGAAACTGCCATCCCTTTAATATCTTTTATCAGATACCTTACTGTTGTGAGGGAACATAATGCATGAATATGTTCATTGATCTGTACTTCAGCCTCAATACTACGCAACTTTAATGCAGACTTGATGAATTCAATGTGTTGAATTACAAAACAAGCAAAGCTTTTCATAATATACAAAAGTGAATATGCAAATCAATGGATGCCTGGTCTGGCAGATGAACTGCATCCACAACATGCCTGTCAACCCTGCTGTTTTTCCCTGGATTCTCCTGTTTTCTACCCTTCTCTTGCACTGTCCTCCTGTTTAAATATTTTCCCTGAAA
Organism: Lutjanus campechanus; assembly: GCA_027495735.1. Classification (NCBI taxonomy): domain Eukaryota; kingdom Metazoa; phylum Chordata; class Actinopteri; order Lutjaniformes; family Lutjanidae; genus Lutjanus; species Lutjanus campechanus. The sequence continues at coordinate 85,545 of JAJHUR010091945.1, read as the reverse complement.
CCTCAAAAAACATTTTGCATAGGGCCCCCCCAAAAAAGCTAGAAATGGCCCTAATGAGGAGCAGCGTTGGTCAAAGTCATGCTTTTTGTAAAATATGGCACACAGATTTTATGGTGTCACATGGCGGGAAAAGTGAAGTGAGCCAGCATGACAAATCTGGCAAGCATGACGCAAGTCACTTACTTAATGTAGAGCCTAGTTGACCCAGTTCTTGTTGCACTGATGTTTTAGTGGTAGTTGGTGACTTAAGGATTCACTGTGCGTACCCTTGTCTAAATGTAAGGTGTATATGGACAATGGCACAGGTGGTGGGAGGACTGAAAATTTTAATTTTCAAATCCTGTTGTTGACAGGTATGATCCAAATCATTAAAACACAGCAGCTGCGACTGTGAAATAGATAATTGTAATATAAAACACAGGTGGTTTGTAGTAAATGCTCTACTACAGAAACAGGAAAATCTACTGGTATGGTTATTCAAGAACAGAAACACTCTCGTGGTTTAAAGTTACTCTTACAAAATGCAGATCACTGCAGGGATTAAACATATGACGAATGTGTATTCACAGACTCTGTTTTCTGCCACTATTACAAAATGCACGCCTAAAGTAGCAGCACACACCAATGCTACTTCCCCCAGGAGACACCGTGTCCTTACCATGTGCACTTCCTGGCAGAAAGCATTGCCTCACTTTTTACGGTCGCCTCTACCTTCATTCTTGGCTGCATTCCTGTGCAGGGCTGGCTGTGTCTCCTCTCTGCAGGTTCACACAGGTATCTGTCTGATCTCCTGACAACATGCACAGGGTGTTGGTATTTGGGTGTGTACCCTGCAAACCCAGAGCTACAATACTCACTACACAGATATGGGGGTGCTCTGTCCAATGGTGAAATTGCATGTGGAGAAACAGGGTATGTAAGCCAGCAGCACAAAGCAAAAATCTATTGAGGCAAAGGAAGGAATGAAAATGAAACAATGTAATAGAGACAGATGGCGAATGAGAGAGAAATTGGAGCACTCCAGCCTACTCCTATCGCTGTTTCATTTGGCTGAGTCTCTGGTACTGTAGCACCCTAGGTGGGAGTACTGGAAGCCCACTTGTTGTGTAACACCTTTTTCCTCCTCCACACTATCGCCAAACTCTGCTACAACAAGGTTGAATCACAACAGCTTTCATCTTACGGTGTGGGATATTTCAAGTTTTTTTTTAAAATGCAGTTTTCATGCCTCCCCCTCTCCCCACTTCCCCCTTAATGCACTGTAAAAAAAAAAAAAGAAAGTCAACAGAGTTCAATTAATCAGTCAATCAGACAGACAGTTCTGTGCAGTCAATCAGATATAAACCAGTCGGTCAGCTCCTGACTGATTTTGCACCAGAGGATTAGAGCTACATTGAGGGGGGGAAAAAAGATGATTTAAAAAAAAAAAAAAAATTATTTTGCATTTCAAGAAGGAAAGTAGAAATGTGAGGAATAAAGTTAAGCTGTCCTTATTGGTCCCAGGCATAAGAAAAATAAATCAGAGGAGGGAGATTTCAATTCAATTATTTATTCATTTATTTTGCATTTTGAGAATAAAGGTGAAATGTTGAGAAAAGTTGAAATACAACATTCAAATGGTATTTTGACTCCGTTCTCATAGAAAAATAAAGAGAAATCTTCATCTGATACTGAAAGCTCGAATTTATTCTTGATATTTTGACTTTATGATCAAAGTTTTGACTTTATTCTAAAAATTCAAAATGAAAAATAAAATCTACCTCCTCTCTTTTTCCCCTTAAGTCTGGCCCTAATACTCTTCTGTATGATTTGAAGGTGGAGTATGTGATTCTGGAGATTGCTGAGTCTCATTCCAACATCCGACCAAGCCACCCAACAAAACAATGAGACTCAACAATCCACCCAACCCAAAGCGTCTGTATTTGACGATGTGGGAATGAGACTCAACAATCTGCTATCTTTCCCCCGAATCACTTACTCCACCTTAAATTAAAGTGTTTGCCAAGTTTTAAAACACATGATGACTCATCTGGCCCTATGCATGTTCAGAACATCTGAAGGCAGACCTTCAGGTGACAGCCATAATCAATGTCCTTAGCTGACGTTCTTTCTATGTACAACTTTCTGCAACCTCATTAGACTGCTGCGTGAGAAAACCTGTAGGACTGCAAGAGGTTAGTGGCACCACACTTTGGAAAACTGGAGTAACATTTGTAAATGCTTACTTAAGATGTACACCTCATAATGTTACTTTTTATTTTATAATGTTACTTCTCGTGACAGGGCTGCACACGCTACTTGCTGGCTAACTGGTTAGGAAGGGTTGTGCAAATCAAGCTATAGGCTCATTTTAACGGCAGCAGCTAGCAAGCTAATTCAGAGTTATGACTGCATCATTTTGATTGTTAAGATGTTCCTAATGAAAGGCATGTAACTCTTTGAAGAATGAAAAAAAAACAGACTTTCTTTATGGTTATTGAAAACCAACGGGAGTTTGCTAACAATGTTTGATGCTGAGTGGTAAGCTCACAAGCTAGCCTAGTTAGCTACATAGTGTGACATATTTTGTTAAACTAAGGCTTAAAAACTACAGAAGTTTAGTTATAATCTAAAGGTGAGGGGTAAGAACTTAAAAAATGTGCATTTGATATATATAACAATAAATAACATCTGTGTCCCATACAAATGGCAAAAAATCAAAATATCTGATACACATGCTTCCAAACATATATGGAGAAAGCTATAGCATATTACCAGTAAACTCACTGTATACATACTTTAATATGTATACTGTTGCTTTGCCAAATAAGGTAGCATGTTGGCTTCCCTAGCTCTTTAGCTCTTTTCATCTGAAAGTAGGCTACTTTTGAAACAAATCTATATGACTAGACTCTTTTTAATGTATGAAACATTACAGTTCACCTTCACTGTGATCATAGCATATCTTTTTTGATATTTTTCTAGCCGGAGTGGTATTTTAAGGTTATTTTGTGTACATAATTTTTCACTAAACCTTCTATTATATCAAATCAAATCATTAACAATGATTAAATGAGTCCACAGTACACCTGCAACACTGCTATGTGTCAGTGTAAGACCAAACATAACATTAAGCCGATAGTTGACCTTTTTTGTGGGGTTGCATGAAGTATCATACTCCATTAGCAAAACTAGTAATTTTACCTCACAGAACACGATAGTTGCTGATCTACGGCTGCATCAATTGTTTAGTTTGTTTGTGTTGTTTTGTGACTTTGGTGTTTTAAAAGGTTGGTCCAGATTCACTAAATGGCTGTTGAGAGAGTGATTATTGGCTTATATAACGATAGTTTCCCATTGGAAAAGGCTGTATAAGGCACGGTAAAGTAGTGAAAATATTCTAAATATAGCATGCATTTAAACTGATGTTGATTTCTTTAGTGGGCCTTTTTATAGGTGGCTAAATATGTTTTAACACCTTGCTGCATCTCCTGGAGGCGTGTTGACTGCCATCTTCTGCCGATAATATACTGTCTATGGATAAGTACCTCATACGACTCCACTTCAAAAAACCCAAACTATCCCTTTAGTGCTCTAAAAAGCTGCTGCAGATGAGGCCAATGCCTTAAACTACATATATCTCTAAAGAGCGATAAGGCTTCCTTACAAGCCTCATTGATTTCTCTGTGTTGATCTGCTCTTTGTTGACCTTGACAGTCGTTCTCTATAATGCTGAGTCTGAGATTGGCTTTCCTGCATTTCTAACTTCAAGATTAATGGAGACAGTGATGAAACAGCCTCTGCATCAGCAGCTAATGGTAACTTCACTCTATTCAACACTGACCTCTTACTGTATCGGACCACGGCCAATAACACCACAGCAGACTTAGCCAGTGTGGCTGTGAGACTGATTATGCCACAGATATCCTCAATAACTCACTGTTTTCCTTACATTTTATCCACTCCAGAGGGAAAACTCAGAAGCATTTGTTGTAATGATAACCTTTTGCATATTCAGCTAACATTCTGGCTCAGATGGAGCAGCCCTCCGGAGAGGCGCAAAAATCTTGCCAGAGTATGCCTCGCTCAGGGCTCTTCTGCAGCCAACTGCCACTCCAGTCTGCAGCGAGGTGGAATGATGCTTGGCAGCCACAGCTTCAAGGCTGGAAATGCTGCAGCATGCTGTGTGTGTGTACTGGAGTGCTGGGAGTGAGACTGTGTATAAACACGTTAATTTAAGTGCTTCATCCACGCTTGTTAAAAGACCAGGATATGGAGAATGAACATAATGGGGAAAAATGGGCACGGTTCTGAACATTAACTTGATTTTCTGCCAGTTATGAGCCCGTACATATGTGTGTCTGAACATGTTCGACAGTCGAGCATCCCCGGAAAGGCTGAGTCAGTCCAGAGATGCACAGAAGCCAAGTTAAAAGATAGCTGTGAGGGAGAGCTGGTTCTGAGCAGACTCTATACATTATGAAAGCAGAGTAGGTGGGAAAAGGAGAGCAGGCAAACACCAGAGAGGAAAGAAAGCTGCTGCATCTTGATTAACCTTTTGAAAAGCTTTGCAGAGGAACCGAAATATAGGTTTTCTGTCACATTTTCTCCACAGAATTTTGGATGAAGAAAGGAAAAGCAAATCTGCAACAAATGTGCGACTTTTACCAAAATCCATGTTAGATATTAAAAATAGTATCTCAGAAGCAGCTTAGTAAAAATCAAAACGATTGTACCACTCTGTATGCAAGGCGGTGTCAGGATTTGTGTGTGCTCTGCATGTAAAGCCTAACTTGCATGTTGGAGCCGCCAGTGAATCAATGTTTAGTGAAATGATGTAGAAGCTTGATTTTCAAAAAAACATATACATTTACATATATACATACCTACTACAGTGACTTCTGGCGTCATTTTTGTGAGAGAATTTTACTTCAATATCTAAAAACGACAAACTGGAAGTGATGTAGATCGAGGCAGACAGACTGAATTAGATCATAGTTAACATTACTAACTATGGATCCCGGTGTGAGTTTTGACTCTGAACAGATTGAAAATGTATATTCAGAGAGAGAGAGTGACAAAGGGACGGAGACTGAGAGAGAGAGGGAGGGGAGGGAGCGAAGCAGAGAGAGATGGAGACTGAAAGAGGGAGGGAGAGAAGGGGGGGTCATTTTTTGACAGTTCTATATGTACATATATATGTATATATAAACAATAAAACAATAAACAAATAATTTCAAAAGGGATGACTTCAGCCTGCCAGTCAGTGAGGATAGCATATGTTAAAGTACAGGAGGCTGTTGTCAATAAGCAGCCATGGTGACGAATCTGTCACCACAATCCAATAACTCCTCTTTGGATCTAAATATAAACTGCAGAGGTCACTGGTGTTTACATTAAAGGGATAGTTCAGATTTTTGGAAGTATATAAGGCTGCATGAGGTATTTATCCATAGCCAGTGTATCACCCACAGTAGATGGTCTGTATGTCCCTATAGTTTGCAGATGCAGCAGGAAAAACCATGCTGGAATTTACTGTTGAGGACAGAGTCAGCAGCAAAATGTATTTTAGCTACCTAAATAAGCCCACCTAAAAACAGTATCAGTTTAAGTGAATGCTATATTTAGTGTATTTTTACAGTGGAAAACTGCTGTTATATAAGCCAAATATCACTCTGTCTCACTCAGCCAGACTCCTCTGACAAAGCGAGCCATTTTACCTTGAAAACACAGGAATTGCTGGTCTACCACTGCCTCAGTCAGTTGTTTTGTGTTACTGTGTTTTACCCTGAAATCACGTTGCTCCACATTTTTCTCCCCCAACACGACAACAGAATTAAATATTGTCCGGATATGTTGGGCAATTCTTGGTTTGTCAAGAAAACGAGTCACTAGTGAATAATATGAAGGTCCTCCTTACCCTTTGGGCATCCAAGAATGATTACTCATCTTTCTCAGGGTGCCACAATATAAGCTGCATTTGCTTTCGCACAAGATTTCAAGACGGTGCACAGACTAACTGTAGATGGGGAGAAGAGGAGAGGAGAGGAGAGGAGATGAAGGTCATGCTATACAGTGATGGCTGCAGTAAGCATGTCCCCTTTGCTTTGGTGTTGTGAATCTCTACAGCGATATGCACTTAGTGAGCACAGGTGATGCATTATTCATATGAGCAGTCAAAGAATTAAAGAGTGAATGCAACCTGCATACCAAGCTAACTAATGCAGATACACACACACACACACACACACACAGAGCAGTTCATGCAGCACATAGCCCCTGTTTAAAGAGCAGTGGATGCAAATGTGCAGAAGCTGATTTCCAGTGCGAGGACAGATAAGCAGAGAGGCAGCTCAGCACGTCTATGAGGAGAAAAGCACAGTGACATTACTGAAATGCAGGAGGAGAGTCTAAATCCTACTTGATAATTTACTGACATTCTCTGTTGGATTTAATTAGTGCTCAGACCCTTTTGAAATCTTGGTGTGTGTGTTTGCATCTTGTACGTATGTGTCTGTGTGTGAGCCAGTTTAAGGGAGAGTGAAAGAAAGTGTTTTAATTACCTCTAATTAGAGCTGAGAGATGGGCTGTGAATTAGAGCACAGAGGCATAATTGCCAAGAGATGACCTCCCACCACTGCACAGTGTGGAGTAGAGACCACCTTCTCCTTTTACAGTCACTCATTATAGCAGTCACAACCCACCAAATAAGCACGATGGGGTTTACAGTGCTCAGAAATACGAGCTATCACACCTTCATTTGTCAACTTCAGCTTCTGCATTACAGAATGAACTGAGGAAATGATTGGTAAAAACAGAAAGTCGATGATTCTTAGACAGAGAGCAGGAATCTAATGAAGTTCAGAAAATAGCTTCATCTCTCATCTATTATTCAACCTCTTGCTATCAGCAGCGACACACACACACGCACACATGCACGCACATTTACAGGAGCACATTGACAATTCTTCTGAGGCGAAATGAGAGAAAGTATTGAAGTGCCTGCTGTGTGTGTGTGTGTGCATGTGTGTGTGTTTGTGTGTAAAGTGGATAGAATATATATAGTAATGGAATATAATTTGGACCTATCTCTAAAATACATGCTTCTTCATATCTGCTGTAAATGACAAGGCTGTGCAGGTCCTTTTAATCAAGCACTAAACATTTTCAAGTCATTAATGCTCTTCCACCTCAACACAGCAAAATGTGCAGTTCTGTATGTGGCAGACCTGGAACACCTACAATATTATATATCGATATTTACAATTAATATGGCTAATCAGCCATCAATTATAAACGTCATTAGGTTAAATAGACAAATGCAAAATTTGACTTTTATTGATATTATCAAGGCTTTACATTAATATTAATTAAATGAATTAACTGAACAATAATGCACAGCCTTTTAAGACCCCAAAGATTTTTTTAAAACATGTAGGCCTATTTAATTTTCTGTTTTCCAATTACCAAAAAAAAAAGTAAAAGAAAAAGCTAGTGCTACAAAAAGTTTCATTACTAAGAACATCCAATTAGGCCTGTGTGATATGGATAAAATTCTATAACCCCAGTATATGCAAGCATCAAGAGAGATATACATACATATTGTGACAGAGTAAGGATTGTGGGGAAACTACTGAGAAATTGTTTAAATTTAAAATTCAATTCTGACTGGTTATAGAAGGAAATGTAGATATCTCGTACATAGTAATATAATTTTCACTAGTTACAATTGCATTTAACATGTAATTAAAGATATCTGAAATTATATTCTTAGTAGTTACAATTCCAACAATTCCAACACATCAATAATTCAATTATTGCTATGTCAATGGACATTTCCACTAGTAAAATGTATTAATGTATTAATGTTTTGACTAAATGTATTATGTGTTGGCTTCTAGCTAGCCAAAAAGCAATCGATATCCAAGTTTGCTATTTCCGTTAAAGTTAAAAGATTTAGCCATCAGCTACTAATAGTGTTACTGTACTGTCAGTAATACACTGACTATGGTTAAGTACATCATACAACCTTCAAATAATCTGAACTATCCCTTTAAAACCTGTGCAGAACTCTACAGTGACAAAACATCTGTATTTCTTCCACTACAGCATTTGAGCACAGTTTTTTCAGACCTAATATTGTAGCTGCTTCACATATCAGATGAAACAACAGGAAATGTGAACCTGAGCTATAGAAGCTGCCATGCTGCTGGCTAATATCCACACAAGTAGCTCAAAACTAGAGCTGAAGCCATGGGATTTCCCAACCTATTAACCATTACTATATATAGCCATCTGGCCTACTGTGGACAAGAGTCTCTTCATCTGAGAATGACATGTATAACGACAGAAATAGATGTCTCAGTTAGCCTATGTGAGGTGGTTGAGGGAGAGGACTTGGTTGTGTTGGAGAGTCAAAATACATTTTTCACTGAGGATATTGAAATCGGAAAGACACTTTATTCAGAATGTATATCCATTAATAGATGTTTGAAGTGTGCTCATCTATCGAAATAAAACCTTTCTTTTAGATTTTACCAAACAAAATCTTTTGCTTGACTCCTAGAGATCATAGATCCACAGATCACTACATCACATTACAACCAGTTTTAGATTCTTACTTGATGCATGTGCTCTGAAAAAAATGAATGACAACTATTCATCATCAGTTAGTCTTTTACTGTAGATTCCTCTGAGTCTGTAAAGTCTGTAACTCTGTAAAGGCAAGAAAAAGCATGTTTTGCGGTTGGGTTTGGCCGTATGCAGGATGTGAACCTTCATGTTCTTTCCTGTCAAGAGCAATTGTAGCTGTCGTAATGTATCCTGACCTGGTGGTTAAAAGAGGGTCTTCATGCTCTATCTGCCTGTTTCAGCGTTTATACAGCACATGGTCAAAGTGGCAGATCTAACACTTGATGAACTCATTTCAGAAAACTTGCACTGCTGCTTGAGCAGATATCTTTGCAACGAATAACACAATAAAAACAAAGAGTCAACTCTGAATCTAAAGTGCAGCTCAGTAAATCAGAACTTACAAAGCAAGTTTTAGTGAAACAGGAAAATATTCACATTTAAGAGGCTGAAATCAGAGAATTTGGAATTTTGACTCAAGATGAATAATCGATTACCAAAGTAGATGCAGATTCATTTAATAGTCAATCAATAATAGATTAATCACTGTATCTCCAAGTGTTTTATGTTCATTGTTAGGTTCATTTGTTTGTCAAGCTGTTCTGTCCTTTGTTGTGCACGATTGATTCATTGATTGACTGTGTGTGCATTGTGCATCATTCTTTATTTTCCAACTAATAATTTTTACTAAACGTTTCTGTAATTACATTTTTAAAAAAATCTGTAATTAGAATGGAATGCATGATCCAGCTATATGTAATCTGTTACTCCCCGAGCCTGGTTATGATTAAGAAAGCTAAATCTACCTGTATTATAGTCTCTGACTGAGGAATGTTGAAGTGACCCAGATTGCACCGTGAATCAGTTTGAATTTGTCCTCAAATCACCTGACTTCTCACTGCCAACAAGTCCTCAGACTGCATCAGACAGCTGGCTTCATCGTCAGGGAGTCAGTGCACGATCAGGCCTGCAGTCAGCCATGAAGAGGAAAGGAGTCAAAAAGCAAATAACGAAAGGGCTTTTCACACTGCTTATTCTCAGCCCAGGGCTATCCTTAATTGACCCTGGGATAACTTAGCTTTATGATTCACACTGCACTTCTACAAGCTCTGGGTTAAATGTCCAGTAACATGTAGCTAATTTGTACAATGTTAACCCTGGACTAAGAAGGTTTTTAAAATGTTTTTTAAACTGCACTGAGCCCAAGGCCTTCTTAGCACCTTCTAATAATAACACTTTCACACTGGCAAAATCCTGTCATATTCCAAAGGGGGGTAACAACTGTAGACCTGGGCTAAAGGACCCTGATGACCAAAAGGTGCCCGAGTGAAAAGTCCCAAAGTCCTCAAGTCAAATCATGTGACTCAAGTCTCCGACCTTTGGTATTAAGTGTTGTTTTAAATGTCCGAACGTACACCAAAAGTGTTATGAAGCATGTGAAACTACCTTGATGCTTGTCAACTCTGACCTTGCTTCGCTTTTGGAGTGTCAAATGAGGACCAAAGCTTTTTGCCTCCAGCTGCAGTACCTGCTTGGAGGGAGCTGAAAGGAGTTTAAAAAACAAGGCATTGACATGAGAGGTGGGTGCTGCCCAGCTGCAGCACCACCTAAAACATTACATCCACTATCTATGTTATATAGTCTACACTCGTCTCCTCTATGAAATGTTCATCACTACGCTGCATTACTATAAACTGTGATGAACTGTCCAGGCACTGTCTCTCCCTCTTTATCTCCTCGGTGTACCTCAAAGGTCCATCAGAACAGCAACTAATGTGTGCATTATAAAATGACATGTGACTGCTTTTCACACTGGTACCTTCTAGCCCCATTTTTAGTCCATTTTCAGGGGATAACCACACAAACTTGGGGCTAAGGCCAAAGATGACATCAGGTTAGCCCACTTTAGAACATGACAGGATTGTGCCACTGTGAGAGCCTCCTTAGCTTGGGGCTAAGAATGCTTTCAGCCCTGGGCTAAGTACAGTGTGAAAAGCTATCATATAGAATGACAGCTCTCTAATTATGTTCTCCTTCAGAATCATTCTCTGTAGTGTGCAGGAGTGTCTTGTGGTACTGTAGAGATGCAATCCAGCCATCAACCCAAGGAAGGAATAAAGATTTCATGAACTTGAATAAAGTGTTCATCTGTTTTGTCAAGATTTAATCCAGTCTGTCTGTCTGTCCTGGCCTCTCACAGCTGAGGCTTTGATTAACGCTCCCATTAGCTCAACTGTTTTGTGTCAGGAACAGTAAATAATGCATCTGTGGTTACCTTGGGGATGTGTGACTAAGCACACAGAATCCGGGAGAAATAATAGAGTGGGAGACCGGCAGCTGATAGGAAGAATAGGAAGAGAACTGAGGCTGTATTTTATTTTTTGATTGTACTGCATATATATATATATTCATTTATCTGAAATAGGCTTTACATTTCCCATATAATTTGTACTATTGGTTCATCATGTGTCAGTCTTCATGTATATCAAAGGAACTGAATGAAACATGTTGCCAGGTTTAGACAGGTTTCAGCTGAGACCAACTACACCCATTGGTTTCCGAACGTTACGTAAGCCCACGCCTTTTCATGAACTCAGCAGCCTGTCACTCTGCCTTCGTCTGTGACTGATGGCTAAAGCAAGGTGGGGATCAAGCAAGCACAAAGGTCAGAGTGAGAAGGTTTGAATTGTGCAAGAGAAGGAACAGAAGCTTACAAAAGACCTCTGAAGAAGGTGGCTGATGACAAACGAGATTTGAACAAAAAGTGCCCTTAATATTTTTCCCAGAAGCACATGCCATCTGATGTTTGATATTATTAGAGAGGCATGTCACACACAAGACTGTAAGACTGTTTGAGTGCAGACACAGACATGTAATGTATATACACACTTGGTTTAATGTGCATAAAAGGTACATCTGTTGTATTCTGCTTACAGCAAATAAGCACAAATGAAACATCTTGTGATATTCTGTATTTCCCCATTAAGTCCTAAACCACCAATGAATTCATCCCACTAACAAGCATTGTCTTTGTAGTCAAAGCATCATATAGCTTTTTCTTTTGTACCACAGCGCTTCACATTTGCCAAAAACACCTCAGTGAGCCACAGAGTTGCATTGTTTTCACAAAATTAGTTTGTTCAGTCAGTTTGTTTCTGTTACTGTGTGACTTCTGTGGTTTAAAATGATTTACCCAAGTCACTCAAAAACACAAACTAACAAACTGTTTAAGGCAGCATTAGACAACAGTAGCAACTCCAGTGTTTTGCAAGGTAAAATCACTGTTCTTCTTTAAGGAGTCTGGTTGCTTTGGAGAGAAGTTTTTGTCCATGCTGGCTTTAAAATTGAATTCCAAAATTGATTTTGGACCTAGGAAACAGCGATTGACTACAGTCTCAGGGTCGATTTTTGTGGCTGTCCTGGAGCTTTTGATCATAGCACATGAGCCAGTATGAGTTTGCTCTGCTGTTACAGAAGTGAAATGTTTGTCTCACTAGAGCACCAAATCCACAGTTGAAAACTCCTCCAAATTTACTTCTGTCTGAGTAAGATTTGCTAAAAAACAGTTTTTTTTAGTTGAACTATATTTGTCAACCATTCTTAAGCATTAAGGTCTGCAGTATAGGAACCAAGAGGCTTGGGGCTGAGAGCCACAGACTGGATATAGGGCAGTTAGGAAGTACTAAAAGATAAATCAACATATTATTGTTTTTGGTCTTTTCATGAAATTTGCTGACACTAAGAAAAAATACAGAATAATGCCAAGCTCATTCTTAAACTGCAAAAATACTGGCAGCATGTTGTGAGTCAATCCTTGTCTGCTCACCTGTTCCCAAAAGGTTTCAGGTAGGATTTCAGGTGTCCATCATGGGGCACAAACCAGAGTGAAAAATGATCCTCCACAGAACGTACAGAGGCCATTTTCATTCCCTACACAGTGAGACAGCACAGCCCATCACCTGCCAATACCACAGTGTGTTCATCTATCTTTTTAGTCCCTGTTAGATATGTTACGGATGTAGGTGGTTTGACTTGAACCAAACATGAGAGTGTTACTGAAAATGATGGGACTGCTAATAACACTGGGTGACAAAACACAGACCCCTCTGAGGCAGAGACGACTCATTGTGAATGTTATGTACCCTGTTGTTATGTCAGCAGCCCGCGGCTCTTTCGCCAGTCTGCAGTGGCTCCTCGTGACTTTGACAAAAAGGCATATGGAAATGAATAAAAAAAATGTTCATTTATCATTGTTGTAGGTCTATGAAAAAGTTGAGACAGCTCAAAATTTAAAGGCAATGTACTGCAATAGATTTTTAATTGTGACTTTAAAAAATGAAGAAGAATAAATTAATAAATCAGTTAGTGCACTGACCAGAATAATGGATTTACATAACGTATACTGTTAACTTACTTAGGCCTCACATTGTACACAAAAACTTTTTGTACAAGTAAGAAAGAGTAAAATTCAGTTAACAGTTGGCCCAAAAGTAAAACAGCAACTTTGCTTGACAACTTTGCTAGGTCACAGATCTGACAAAATGGTGGCTGGAAAGTAAATTGTGTCTCAATAGCATGAATGGATTAGGAGACAAAGAGCCCTGAAGCACAGACATATAAACGGTCCTCCGCTCCTGCCTGCTAAGAAAGACCTTTCCTAATCTCCCTACAGATCTTGGGCACAATTGACCACCTGGGCCCCTCTGTCTGTGTGTGATAGCCCTGTATGCAAGTCCATCCATACTCAACAGTAGGACAAGTCCAGGAGGACAAGATGGCAAAATTTTCTGCAACCAAAATAACAAAAAGGCAAACTATATTGAACCTGTGGTGTTACATATAATGGAATAAAAGAGTAATTCTTGCATTTTTTTTAAACACTGTACAAGTGCTGTCACAAACGATAAGGCTGTGTTTCATTTTCTGTCCATCAGTAAGTCTAAAAAAAAACTCCAGAATAAATTAATCCATCTTTCAAGACTTTTCTTGTTTTTGGACAACAATGGGAATCTATGGCACAGTCAAATAAGCCACATCAGACATAGACAATTCTTTTGAGAGGGATCAATTCAATGTTGGTTTTGGTGTGTCTGTTGGATCTGCTGCCAATAAGAAACATAAAATGTTACCAGATAATCCTTGAATAACAATTTAAGAAAGATAACTGTATGTAGCCTGACTAAAGCGAATGAGTGCCACACCCGCCGACAGTCACTACAGCGTGTGAAAGCAGGGAGTGATTGGATGAGCATTACTATGGCAATGCGATGACGTCTTCGTCCCTTGCTCTAATTGGAGGAAACCCCGTGGCCCCAACCGCTGCAGCGTTCCGGTCTGTCAAACTATCCCCGAAGTCCCGCCTCTTTCCCCCGCGCTAAACAACTACTGGTTTACACCACTGCACATGCCTGTCAATCAAGTGATAGAAGGATTTATGATTGGAAGAGCCACATTCAGGGGAACCGCCCTATTTTAGCATGTTCAGTTGTATTGTCGCTGCTGTGCTGCTGCTGCTCTTTGCCTTTCGGAGCAACCTCTCAAATCGGATCAATTTAAGGAGGAAATTCGGACCTCAGTAGGTCAGAAACGATTATTAATCATTACATTCTATTTCTTTGAATGTAACATCGCTGCTTGGTCGCTAAACTGAAAACCTGTGGTTCGTTCAATGGTTTTTACGAGTAGGGCTAACGTGACTTTTTTTTTTTATTTGAAAGGAGTGGCCGATGCAGCTAACGACAGCTAGCTCTTGCTAACTTGCTGGCTAGCTGCTCCAGACAGCTTTGTGGCGGGTTGCCGTGCGAAACGGGCTTGCCGTCAGATTTCTGTTTGCGATTTTTGGAGTCAACCTCAGCTTAGAACCGTTTTAAAACGACACGAGTTTGTGCGTTGTTTTACAGCGGATAATTGTATGTTAATGGCTGTGAAAACGGCCTGATAATTTTATTTAGTGTAAATCTGTCTAAGCATGGATTTTTTTTTCCGTTTTAAAAGATTTTAATGACTGCTGTTAACATTAGTGTCTCTTTCTCAGCTCATACCAAGCGCATGCATGTTATTTCATGTTGTGTTAATCATCGGCGGGCTATTTTGCTCTCTAGTTGTATGTACTTTAAACGACACTCGCTAATTTTATCAACTCTTTTTTTGCAGCTTGTAACGTTACTGTGGAGAATCGTCGATCTCTTGCTACACCCAGTCTTCAGCTCCACAGTCCTTGACTGTTACATACTCCCGGATTTCTGACTTCTCAGTTCTCCAAAATGGACTCTAGCGAAAAAGGGGATCTTATTGCTAGTGCCAAGCTGGCGGAGCAGGCTGAGCGCTATGAAGACATGGCAGAATTCATGAAGAAGGTTACGGAGAAGGGAGGCGAGCTGTCAAATGAGGAGAGGAACCTGCTGTCCGTCGCCTACAAAAACGTGGTTGGGGCGAGGCGGTCCGCATGGAGGGTGCTGTCCAGTATCGGACAGAAGAACGAAGCATCGACCGACAAGAAGCAAACGATGGCCACGGAGTATCGGATGAAAGTGGAGTCGGAGCTGAGAGAAATCTGCGACGCCGTTTTGGTAAATTTTCCTATTTTTACACTGATTTTTAAGCGTGGATCCATGTTACTATGCTCAAAGCACATCTATATTGTTTCACTTTATTCAAATTTAACCAGGTTCCAGATGTGATGCCTTAAACTGCAGAATAGTTTTATTAATACTCCTCAATACTTGGTAATATATTGATATTATTGATATCTTTACAGACATTTGTTTAGTTTTTGGGTAACGTGATATCGCAGAAGTGATGTTTTTTCTGGCTTTAAAGGTTACATTGCAGTAAAGTGATGTAATTTTCTGTGCTTACTAAAATGCTCTAGCTGTTCAAATTATTTTCGCTTAGCCACTTAGTCATTATATCCATCACTACTGGTGATTATCAAAAATCTCATTGTGGTAATATTTTATGAAGTTTTGGGTCAAAACGTATTGTGATATTTGATTTTGTCCATATTGCCCAGTCCTACTTTAAATTGTTAAATCCACAGCACTACATCCTGTTCTATAGAATCATCAGTATCTGATAAGTAACTATATTATTTAGAGAAAATGTGTATACTGGGATGTATGTTGTGGCCTATTATTCATAAGCCACATTGACCAGCCCTAACACTTCCCCAGTCTTGTTCTTGAGGCAAGTAGTGAATGGTTGAAGTATCTGTGTTGTCTAGCTATTTGGGGATGCACAGAAAAAAATCATTGGCACTACATTTGCAGAATGTAAAAGTTACCATGTTGGTATTGGGGCTTTCGATGCTGCCAGTCTTGATGACACATTTGTATTATTAAAATTAAATGTGACATTTCATCTGTTAGCACAATAATCTGTGTCAAATGGCCTCGGCCCTGTTTCCTGTGAGCTCCTCTGTTGTGTAAATATGGCTTCTAAAGCCAGAGAGGACAAGGAAGTATTATGTAGTCCTCCCACTGTTCTGTTTGGGAATCTGAATTTAGAACAATAGGCTTGAAACCTTGTGAGGGAGTGAACTGACGAAAGGTCATAGTGACTACACGAGCAAGGTGTGTCTGAATAGGTGGAGAAAGAAGTCACTGCATACTGTGTTCTGAGATGCTGTGCTGTATCCATGCAGCCCCATCTGGCACATATAAGCCTGATGTGGTTAGCCAAGTGCAAGAATTTACATGCATAAACGACTCATACTCTCTCTCAATTCCAGTTAGTACAGATCACTGAAAATGACACCCTCCTGCAGAGCCACCCATTGAAACTAGTGACTGTGTTTTACAGTTAAACTAAATTCATTCTCAGACATTCCTCTCCATATTTCAAGGCTTAGCTATACCGCTTGTTTAATCTAATGCAACAGCAGAGATTGCTGCTTTGCATTATTTCTAGCCTGCCTTGATAATGGATTAGAGACGATCTCTGTGGAAGCTTAGTTGCAAAGATTGAGATAATTTCCCTGAGCTGCCTTTAAAGTCTTAAAATGCACTGCAGAGCTGCAGGGGTCATTCATTTGCGGCTAGCTTTTTATGTGTGTTCATGAGAATATGCGCTTCCACGTTTCTGACTCAGCTTTCAGTATGTCTGCTGATGAGTGTTGACTGAGGGTTTGTCAGCAGAGGAGTGTGTGTCAGTTCTCATGCCACAACTTGTCTGCAGTCAGGTTACTT
Source organism: Lutjanus campechanus (assembly GCA_027495735.1). NCBI lineage: Eukaryota > Metazoa > Chordata > Actinopteri > Lutjaniformes > Lutjanidae > Lutjanus > Lutjanus campechanus. The sequence continues at coordinate 68,749 of JAJHUR010091945.1, read as the reverse complement.
ATGCACACACAAAGGCAGATGCAGTAGACAAGAACATTTTTCGTGCGCCCTTGTCTTCATTTCCTGTACAGTAGACTGTGAAACCAGATGGAGTCCCATTTGGCACATGCACTGCAACCTAGAATTTATCAATACATTACCTGGACGATGTCTATGTGAGAATGCAAATGTCAGAATCAGTTGGACCAGATATTAAAAGCACTTTACCCTGCTAAGTCCCATAGTACAAAGACTTTGTAATATTCGATTGAGGAAAAACTAAATAAAACAACAGAACACTGATTTCTGCAGCATATTTTTTGTTACATCTTGCCTGCTGCACACTCTACTCAGGTGTTGCCACTCGTCAAAAACAGAATTTCTAGTGGGTGAGAACTTGTTTGACACAGACAATCTCTTTTTGTGTGATAGGGCAACTCTGGATAATTGTACAGCATATGAGAAAACTGCTCAGGTCTCTGTTGGAAGGTGGCAGAGGCTTGGAGATGTTTGGGATGCATTTTGCACACAGGAAATGAATTAAAAATAAAATGGATAAAATGCCATAAAAATGTGAATTGGGTTTTCCAGTCTTCAGCGTGAGTGTGTCTAGTATGCTAGTGGTGGGATGTTCACGTTTCACTGTCTATCATAAAAAAACAAGTTTTTCATATTCAGTCATCATGGCTGATTATCGCTATAGACCTTTTCACAGCAGCCATTTTGACATGAAATGGGTAGACTAAACACAGGTGTTGGTAATGGGGCTAAAATGATTCCTCGAGGAATTTGCTAGCTAAAATGCCTCGAAGCAAATTATTTGCCTTTGTTTAAATTGAGACAGTTATACAGTGCACTGTGTTTGGTACCGACAGGTACCATAAATCTGTATTAAACAGCCCTGGAACTTAATTATTATTGATAAGCTCAGACATTTAAGGTTTGATGTAATTTATTGTCACACGGCTGCAGCATCTCTCCTCCTGTCTGTGGATGCAGCTCCTCCATACATGCACATGTGCACATAGAGTGAGGTCAGTATGTTTCTCTCTCCCTGCCTGTGTCTGATATGTTGACTTTCTTCATCAGCAGGATGTTTTATAAAGTCGCCCAAAAACGCTGCTTGCATTTTTGTTTTTTTCCATACTTGCATTCACCCGTGATTCAGTTTTCACGGCAGCAGAGACCAGCATGTGGAGGAGGCTTGTTGTTAATGAGTTTATTAAACTGATCGAAACTAATGTGATGCTGAATGACATCAACACCAACCAGGTGATTATACAACTGTACAAGTAAGTCCATATTTTAAACAGGAGACTGTCAGAAACTGTCACACCTTCTCACAGTAGAGCAGTTGACAGAGGGGAAGAAGGGCATATGGATCACTGATCAATCGTGGATGCAGTCGTCCTCTTTGACTGATAAAAAAAATAAATAAATTTAAAAAAAAAATTAATTAAAAATCAAAATGCCAAAAATGGTCACCAAATTTACCTGGGTGTCTACTTAAATAAAGTCTCTGTGTGGGAAACACTGCAGAGTATAACATGCTGTTCACAGACAGTCCGCTGTCATTAATTTGTGAGTGAGACGGAGAGAGGGTCATGTCTAGAAGGAAACCCCAGACCTGCGAAAGACTGTGCACGTTTGATTATTTTACAAGAAACAACGGGTACAAATATTGCGAGACAAATCAAGGGTTCCCTTCTAGGCACAACAGAGAGAGGAGTACAGCTCCTTAGACCAGGGGTGTCAAACGTACGGCCCGCGGGCCGGAACTGGCCCACCAGAGGGGCCAATCCGGCCCGCGGGATGACTTGTGTGAAAGTAGTGTGAAAATTACAGAGAAGAAAAGAAATTTTAGGGTTGAAACAATTCCTCGAGTAATTCGATTACGAAAATCCGTTTAAATCACACTGTTTCACATAGGGGTTATTAAAGACCAGAGTATGGATGAGCACCGACATTTAAGATTTGATGTAATTTATTCTCACAGGGCTGCAGCGTCTCTCCTCTCTGCATTAATGCAGCTCCACACACACGTACAGTACACACACACAGAGGAGGTCAGAGTGTTTCTCTCACCCTGTCTGTGTCTGATCTGATGACTTCATCAGCAGGATGTTTTATAAAGCCAAAAAGCTAAAACCTAACTCGCGTTTTCGATTTTTCCCGACATAAATTCAGTTTTCAGCAGCAGAGAAGCTGCATGTGGAGGAGACTTGTTGATAATGACGGAGTTTATTAAAACAGTCGAAACTAACGTGATGCTGAATGACACCAACCAGCTGCACTTATAAGATTAAACAACTGTATTAAACAGGAGAGTCTGTGTGTCTGTCAGAAACTGTCAGACCTCCTCACAGCAGAGTGAACAGGTGAGGGAGGGGGAGGAGGGCAGATTGATCACTAATCAATTGCGGGTGCCGTCGTCCTCTCGGACTGATTAAAAAACAGAAATGCCAAAATACACACAAATAAAGTGTCTGTGTGTGAAACACTGCAGAGTGTCACATCATGCTGTTCAGACAGTCTGCTGACATTAGTTTGATAGCGAGACACAGAGAGGGTCGTCTAGAAGGGAACCCTACATCCGCGAAAGATCGCTCGAGTTTGATTATTTCAGTAGAAACAACGGACACAAATCTCGCGAGACTTGTACAAATCAAGGGTTTCCTTTCAGACAGACCGAGAAAGGTGCCCATATCCAAAAATAGAGAATCAAGTCGTGGTGCCGTTGTTTTTAATGTGGCGGGCCGCCATAAATAAAACTATTTACTGAGCCACAGAGAGTTACTGAAACACTGATCACTGACCTGTTGTGATGGAAAAAAAGAGAGATCCTTTACTTCAGTAAAAGCACTAATACCACAATGTAAAAATACTGATTGTTTCCCCCTTTTTTTCCTTTTATTGCTTTTGTTTTATTTTTTGATTACTAAATACAGACCTGCAAACTCATACATGGAGAAAAAGGTGGCATGTTGGTAAACCAGTTCCCTGTAGGGTGGTCTGGGAGCATCCTGCTCCAAAAGAAACATGTAATTTTAATGTTAACAAAACATTCTGGTGACTGTTTCAGTTAAAAGAGTTTGTTCCATCCTGTTTGTGGTTTCTGCAGACATTCCTACCTTAACTTTTACCTTTGTACTTCAGTAAAAAGTAAAGTAAAAACAATAAAAGTAAATATACAGTAAAAGTAAAGTTACTTTACTGAGTATTTTTACTTTAGCAATTTATAGTTGTTCATTAAAGAGACCGGTCTTATTTTCTCTTTTGTATATTACCATTGTTCTTAAATAAAGCAAAAATAATGTAATAGAAAAAATTACAGAACACGCAATATTTCTTATCTGATTACTTGATTAATCGCCAGAATAATCGATAGATTATGCTTTAATTTTACTGGTCCGGCCCACTTGAGATCAAATTGGGCTGTATGTGGCCCCTGAACCAAAATGAGTTTGACACCCCTGCCTTAGACAATGATTTCGTGGTGGCCAATGTTTTTAATGTGGCAGGCCGCCATAAATAAAACACTATTCACTCAGTCACAGAGTCTGATGAAACACTGATCATTGGTCTGCACTGGTGGAAAAAGTACTCGGATCCTAAGCCTAAATAAAAGTACTAATACCACAGTAAAAAACAAAACAAAACAACTTAATTGCAAGTAAAAATATGTCCTAGATAAAGTACTAATGTAAAAGAACTAAGTAAATTAACTTTTACTTTAGTACCTTATTTAATACTTTTTACACAAGTACTAAGGTAAAAGTAATAGTAATGTCGGCAGAAAATGCAAACAGAAGATGTAGGTCACTCTTAACGGAAACCAAGTGCATGACAATGCCTTGTTTAAATCACTTTTTTTTCTTCTGGGGGAGGATTGGTTTACAAATATGTCACCGTTTTCAACTCTTATGTTTGCAGGTCTGTGTTTAGTGATGGAAAACGTACCAATAAGACTACAGTTAAAGTACAATAAAAGCAATAAAAATGTAAACAATTAGGTGTTTATTAAGAGACCTGTCTTATTTTCCCCATTGTCTATTACCATTGCTCTTAATTAAAGCAAAAGTAATTTAATGGAAAAAATTGCAGAGCGTGCAGTATTTCTTTTCCAATTATTCGATTAATCGCCACAATAATCAATAGATTACTCGATTGCTAAAAGAATCGATAGCTGCAGTCCTGGTTGGTAATGCTACTAATTGAGGTTCCGTTCAGAGTCAGGGTGCTGCTGTTGTGCACATTGGCTCACTGAAAAGGCTCTGCTACATTTGATGAAATGGGACCTTAATTAGGAACTCTGGTAACACCTGTGTTTACCCTAATATTTTATGTTAATATGGCTGCCATGAAAAAGGTCTACTGCTAAATTGAGAGAGAGAGAGAGAAAAAAAGCAAGAACCACCTCACAGCTAATTGTAGCGTTGCTAATAGAATTGATAATTAGGGAGTAGTCCATGCTTGGAAAAATGTATCGGTTCCTAACATGTAAAAGCACTCACACAGATAACCAGTCAGTCTTTAATCCAACAGCACTGTTTGTGCCTTCTTGTGAACTAATGTCTGAAATTAGAGCTTTCCATGAAAGCACTGAAAGCTACTCTTGGGCTACTCTTGTCTATTGTGCAGAGCATGCAGAAAAAGAAGAATGCTTAGCACTAGAGACATGTGCATGTTTCAGCTGAGCCAGTCTTTGTGTCAGTAAATGACTGGGGAGTGGCTGCTAGGTTGGGTTTGGCTAAGACAAGGGTAGTTTATTTCTTTCAGGCTTTGGAAGGGAAAGCTCCTTTTTTCTTTTTCATTAACTGTTTTTTTTAATTAAGTTGTAGTTTAAGGCATAGAAGTTGTATTCTAAATGCCGTACAGCTTCTCGGTTAGGACTGTCATTAAGACTGAGGTGTTCGCTGGCATTTTCATTCTGAGTGAATGGCTAATCTGCTCTCTAAATCAGTTAATTTGAGCATAAGCCATGGTTTCACTGACACAGATTAGCCCTCATAATCTTCCTGTCCAGTGGAAGCTGGATTACTTAACTAAGAGTGTAATCACAGGATGTTATTTATAACACACACCAAAAGCTGTATGGATAAAAAAAAATACAGTTTGAGTTTGAAACTTGAGGGTGATCTTATTGAAAAGGAGCAGTCAGTTGCAGTAGTAAACTAATTATTGAACATCTCAAGTCAAATGTTTTACTGGCTCTTATCTTTGATCTTATTTCTGTATTATATAGCCCTGCTGGAGGCAGATCCTGAAATCGACAACATACATGCTTTCCCTTTTTTGAGCTCTGCAGTTTCAAGTTATGATTGGGAGTATGACGCAATGCAGGCTAAGCTTGTGTTACCCTAGTATTTGAAAACGAAACAACTCATTACTTCGTAAATATAATAATTATGTTTAAAATCAGCAATAAGACCTCAAACTTTGCTATATAGTACTGAGGGGAGGAGAGTGCTTATTGAAAGAGTTTGGAATCTGGGGCAGAAGACAGCTGGGGACACTCTAAAAGCCTGGCCTAGTTGTAGATGATTTTTGAGCAACTTAAGCTGAAACTGAGACAGAGAAAAATGTCTTTCTTAAATGGCACATGCACTTGACTCCTGATGGTGCAAAACTGTACCCATTATTCATTCAGCTGAGCAGCTATGAAGCACACGAGGAGTAGTTCTGGTGGATAGAGGCTAATGGGACACTTATGATAGGTGAGCCCCGCCTATATTAATTGTTGCGCTACCATGCAATGTGGATGAGTTCATTGTCACACCTCAGGGCGTTTTCACACCTACCTTGTTTGGTTAAGTTAAAACTAGGGATGCACTGATTGACCAGCCAGAGACAGCGCTGGTCACCACCAGTGAAGTCAGCATTAGAGATAGGATAAAGAGCCAACAGCATATGACAGTTCACAGTAAAAATCTCACCTCCTGTTCTGGCTGAAGAATAAACAACCTGTATTGATGTTTCCCCTCAACATTTTCTCATTCAGTCTCATTTAACTTCTCTTTCTCACTGCAATGCTTTACTACAGCAAACTGTTGCACCACATCTGTCTTCGGTTTGGTTACATCTGCTTCCACAAGATCACATAAAATCATGTTTCCTACAACATCTCATGAGATTATACTCCACCCTGGTACATAATCTTAATATAATAAGGCCTGGCTGTTACCTGTCACTTTTACAGAACATTATTTAACATAACAGTTATTTAATAGTTTATCATCAAATTTAATTTTACATTCAAGAAAAGTTACAATTTTTTTTTATTATTCTGCCAATTATAGTTCTTAGACTGAAAATCAGAATTAGCAAGTCAGACTCTTTAAAATTGGAATTTGTCAAGAAAATTGCAGTCAGTGCATCTCTAGTTAAAATGGACTGTTGTCTACTTGCCTGTTTAGTGTGATTTGTTTGGGCTGGTGTGAAAGCTGTCAGTTGAATCATGGTGTGGACCGAACAACCAGAACAAGTTCACCTGAAAATTGATTTCATGATTTCAAAAACTAAACTGCTAATAAATGCATCTGGTGATTGTGAAATCTGCTCAGGATGTTATTGTATATTTGGTCTCTATAAGACATGTGTAGCCAATATTTTGTTATTAATATCATTTAGGGCAAGTATTTTCCCTGGCTAAAAAAAGGTGTTAAAACCGCTGCTCTTGTATCCTACTCCATGTGCTTTGTCTGATTAAAAAGTGTGTGACAGCGATCCTACAGTAATAGAACTGAATGTCACACATGAAGGACAGCTCCCTCCCACCCTCCTTCCTTCTCTCTTTCTCTCTGAATAAGGGTAAACAAAAGCTTTAGAACTTTCTGCTTATTCTTCTCTTGACAGAATTTCAGTGTTCCTTCTCTTTCTCTCTCTCTCGCACTCTCACTCCCTCTCTTGCTTTCTCTCTCTCTTTTGGTCTGGACCAAATGAATCAAACTACAGGTGTAAAAACAACCCAAATTTGTGCCCAATTTGGCACAGACTAGTCTGTCAATATAGTATGAATGATTATATGAAAGTATCTGTCAGATGTGGTTCTTCATTTGTCAGTGTGCTTGTGGTTTGGTAGATTGTTAAAACTCTTACTGTTCATCATTTATTAATCTTGACATTTTCTCTCTTTACAGAAACTGCTGGATGACTATCTAATTAAAAATGCCACAACTTCCGAGAGCAAAGTCTTCTATCTAAAGATGAAGGGAGACTACTATAGATACCTTGCTGAGGTTGCCTGTGAAGATGACAAAAAGAGTGAGTTTACACTCCATTGATTTTATTTAGAAAATAATTTCTTTCAGGAAGAAATGCCTTTATGTTAAGTTTTCAGTGAATGTTTATTGCTTTGATTCTTTGTCTGTTGTAGTGGGGAGTGTTTAAGGTGTCATTTTTATTTGTGTTCAAATAAAATGACTCTCCTCTCTAATCTGGACCTTTTCACACTCCAGATAGGAATGTGTCAGATTTTGTCTCACAGCTAAAAGCTGGAAATGACGTCAAGTAGGGCAGTGTGTCACAGTCGTATGACCACGAGGCCCCATCTCATGGGAGGTGAAAACAGGAGTGTGTAGCAGCTAATTGAGACTGCCTACTGCTTCCCCACAGAGGAAAATGTATAGTGACCAAATTTCTTCCCCACTTCTCTCATTGCTCTCTTGCTAGCTATTGTGTATTCCACATTGATGTTCTTAACTAAAAGGAATCAGCGTGCTGATACAGAAATGTTCCTGCTGTCTGCTGCAGTCATTCATAAATTAAGACCACAATGCTCTAGTTCATCAACTTGTTGAGAAACTAAATGAACATGAAATTATCACCACCGTCTGTGTTTGTCTTTGTGCTACATGAATTCACAATATTCCCCGTATTTCCACTTAAATATCCCTTTAAATACAATGTGCTCATAAGAATCTGTGACATGAACAAGATTATGCATTGCAGTTGAAGTGACAACATCTAATGAAGAATTCAAAATACAGTCTTCAAGGTTAATGCCTTTTTCTATAATTTTGTCAACTATAGTGTCAATAAAACAAAAACTTGCAATACCTCAGACCTTAAGGGCATTAACCTGACTCTGCTAGTTGCTTTGATACTGCTGGAACAACTGTGGGGAATAGTCTCGCTAGAACCATAGAACCATAGATTTGCTAGTTTTGACACCTTGGTTTTTGTACATTTTAACAATTGCTTCAGTCTAATTTTTGTTACAATGAATCAGTGTTTTATTTTTGTGTGGACCTGCTGACTTGACTAGAAACATGCTGGGACTAATTTAGGTCAAATAAAACTTTAAAATTATATTGCTGCAAGTGGATTTAATGTCAACCTTATAACTAAATATATGTATGACATATATATTTAAATTGACTATTACATTGTTTGTTTCATCCCTCTGTTTCCAGAGACCATTGAACACTCACAGGAGGCATACCAGCAGGCATCTGATATCAGCACCAAAGAGATGGAATCCACACATCCCATCCGCTTGGGCTTGGCACTTAACTTCTCCGTCTTCTACTATGAGATCCTGAACTCCCCGGAAAAGGCCTGCCAGTTGGCTAAAAAGGTCTGCATACTATGTTTAAGTTAAGTTACACCTTCCTATGTCCTCAGCTGTACTGTGTCGCAAGTATTAACAATGTGTAACTTTTTTTTTCTTCACAGGCTTTCGATGATGCCATTGCAGAGCTGGACCAGCTAAGTGAGGACTCTTACAAAGACAGCACTCTAATCATGCAGCTTCTCAGAGACAACCTGACAGTAAGTGTTGCATGACACAAAAATGATCTTCACTTTGTAACAGTAGTGATACAGTAGGTATTCTTCGAACAAATTCATTTGTAGAAATGGCTACAGCTGAAGGCAAGGCCAAAAGCCTGCTGTCACAGTAAAGGGCAGTGGTGGAAAGAGTACTGAAAATTTGAACTTAAGTATAAGTACTGTTGCATTACTAAAATATTAAGCAGTTACAAGTAAAGGTCTACACATTTAACAGGAAACTGTCTTCCTCTGTCAGAAAGTGTCAAGAGACTGGTCTGCTGTCATGAATTTGACAGTGGAGAGGGTCGTGCCTAGAAAGGAATCCCAGACGAGAGTGATTATTTTAACTAAAATACAGAGTACAAAGTCTGCAGACTTCTGCAAATCAAGGGTTGCTTTCTAGATACGACTGAGAGGGGTGTGCAGCTCGAAAAATAGAAACTTATTTTGTGGTGGCCGATGTTTTTAATGTGGCAGACCGCGATAAAAAACACTATTCATACAGTCACAAAGCGAGTATGCTGGTATAATCTACAGTCCTTACATGCTGTTAGATCATGCTGTTGTCAGTGATGGAAAATGTACTCTGATCCCTTACATAAGTAAAAGTGTTAATACTACACTGTAAAAATACTTACAAGTAAAAATACTGCATTTAAAGTCTGTCATAAAGTACTAAGTAAAGTAGTACTTTTTACTTTACTGTGGTGAAGTAGTAATGTCTGTAGAAAACACAAACAGAATATGTTTGTCACTCTTTACACTGAAGCAGAGGACAATCTTTAAAAAAGAAGAGTCCCAAAGAAGTTCTCTCCAAACACCTGGCCAGTTGTGAAGTGATTGTCAGAGTGCCTGTTTCAGAAAGTCACTCTCTCCTCCCTATCTAATCTGCTGTCAGAATGGTTTCACATGCTGTACAAGAATTTGTCCAGCACTTTGAAGTATTCATTCATCATCCTGGGATTGAACTTCTTTGTTGGCAGGCTTTATTTAAAAACAGGGGTTTAGTATTTGTGTGTTAATCAAAACCTAATGTGGTAACTTCAGTGCAAAATCACCTTGAGATCTGCAAGGAAGAAAGTAGAAATTGACTGTTTAACTATATAAGCTTCAAAGGTTGAAGGAGTCTGGATATTTAACTGTATTCTACTTACATCTTGAAAAAAAATTGTTTCTCCCCTTTAGTTATGGACATCAGACAACGCTGCTGAGGAGGGTGATGGTGGAGAAGCAGGAGATGGCGGTGAGCAGGAGAGCTAAAAAAACAAGCAAAAAACAAGCCCTCAACGCTGGGGTCCTCTCCAAAAACGACAAAAGGAAAAAAAAACTTTTTACACATTCTTCATTCCTTATTGCTCCACTCAAACATTCTACCAATGAAACCCATTGCTGAAAAGAGGTCCTGTGAGGAAATACAAATAACAAATTTAAAAATCATGCTTTTCACAATGTAGATTTGGTCAATAACTGGTGAAAAGAAAAACCCTCCATTCCTTTGATTTGTGTTTGTCCTGGCCTTCCCTTATGTGCAGTTTCAGCTGTAGAAACGTGATTGATAGCTTGACATGATCAGACTCCTAGCTCAATTTAATTCCCATTGTTGGACAACTGGAAGCCAAAAATCCCAGAAATTTAGAAAGATTTTTCTATTTGATAAGAAATGTTAGATATGAATAATAGTTTCCCCTATACTTTTTTTGGGTGTCTGTCTCTTCATAGTTACGTGGTACGGTTACAGCAGCTGAAGTCCAACTGCAAACAGATTAAATTTTCATACTGCAGGGAAAGCTAGTGCACTTTACATGCTGGCAACACATACTATAATACAGCCAAGTAGTGCCAATTGGTTAAAGTCCTCACTTTCTGCCCTGGTTTATAATGCCACTCTCTTTCACTGAAGCATGCCTGTTTGGGGAGGGGGTGGGTGGGTGGTGGGGCTTGTCTGACCAAAATGCAGGGACCTTTTTAATGGGAAGAAGACAATTCTGTCATGCATGTCTCTTGAGATATTACACTGGAATGGGAACAAATGCTGTAACACACACAAGTCCAAGTGTCAAGTTTAGTCATTTTCAATGCAGGTTTGTACACATCCTACAACAGGGTGATTTGTTAATCTGTCCAGTGATTGTCATTAGAGATTTGGACCACTATTGTTTTGCTATTCATTCAATTGTAGTCCCCAACGCCTTGTGGAACTGTTTGAATCCCTATGTATCAGCTATGTTAACATGAATAAAACATTTTATAAATGAAGTCCACGCTGGTCTCTGTTTTATTTGCTTGATAATGTACTTGGATGTTTGTAAATTCCCTGTATCTGTTCTTGCAAAATGCAGTGCTTGATAATTAAATAGCTTTGCCAGTCCTTAGACAGAAATGAGATTTAATTTGTTTTTCATTTAAGTGCATTATTGTAAGGAAATTCAACTTATTTACAGATTTGGTCAATATCATTCTGCTAATGTTATCTTTCTCTATTACACCTATTCATGCAGGGAGATGAACATTTATCCAATTTACAACTCTCTAAATTGAACTGGGATTGCAAGTTGGAGGTGGAGCTCAGTTATTCCCAGGGAGCATCAACTTCTGTTATTAAAAGGAAAGAAAATATGAAGATATATGAAAAGGTGTAAGGAAAAATCTTATCTTGTGTTATTGCTGAATACATAACATCATACAAAAGTGTTTGAAATAAAGGTTAACTCAAGATCACAAAAAACACAAGGTTATAGAATGTAATGTATTAAAAAGCATAGACTACCCTAGGGGCCATTTCTCTATACTGAAAAAAAGAAATTTAGAATGAAAGGGCCAATGATGCATCACAGAACTGTATGTAGGGAGCCGCCCATTAATACATTTTAGTTTTTCTTGTAATTAATTTATCCTTGGCAGTTGTGGAAAGAACATTTACTGAAGTGCAGTGCTTGTGAAATGTTGGGGTTCTTTACTTGAGTAGTTCTATTTTTTGCAACTTTTTACTACTACTCTACTGCATTTCAAAGGAAACTATTGTATACTTTTTCTACATTACATTAAAAATGCATCCTGTCATTACAAATATAAAATTGTAAAATATGATGGATTGTTACAGATTAAACTATCCAATAGTGGATAAGGCATTGGTAAACTTGACTCTACCTCCACCAATTGCAACATGAAAATACATTTCAGATGTTAATTATCCAGTAATTTAGAAATAATAGTAAATGTAATACATAAAGTACACATGGATAATACCTACTTTTAGGTATTACTACCACTTTTACTGAAAATCCAACAATTTATTAACAGATAATGGCAGAGATGGAATATAATATTGATAAGTATGCTTTCATTAGTTTATCATCCCCTGAAAACAGGAATCATGTTTTTGTTATCATAAAATGCATGCTTTTCATGTCACGTTCAGGGGCTGCAGAAAATGATTCTTCTGAGGGCTGACATTGGCACGTGGTCCGCACTTTGGGAATCCCTGGTTTATAGACATGACTAATTTTATTTTATTCACTTATTTTATTGTACTTATGTTCTATACTTTTATTCTATTTTACTTTATCAGTTACTTTATCATGATCCACATTGTTTTTTTAATCGATTTTGTTTTTAATTCTGTTTTATCTTTTTAATCTATTGAACTTGTTTTAGTCTAGCTTTTATCTAACTTTATTTATTTAATTATTTATCATTATTATTTTTGTTAGTAGTAGTATAGCTTTTAAATATGTTTTATTGTATGTCATTGTCATCATTTTTATTTGTCATTATTTCGTGCACACTTATTCTGTCTTATTTTCAGTCATCTGTTCAGGACTTTGATTTGCATCAGCCTGTGTGAGAGGTGGTATACACATCAAGACTGATTGACTGAATACTTTTTACAACTCTGATAATGAAGTTACATAAATTCTCGAATCACGTCTCATGTATAGATGGTAACCCCAGACCCGCGAAAGATCTCGAGGGATTGATTCCCTTCCCAATCTGTTATATTTCCATAATCCCAACCAAGTGTTTTTATCCCTAAAACTAAGCAGATACTAACAACAACGTTGTCACAATATTAAACATAACGGGTTTGTAAAACGTGTATAATGAAGGAACAACACGTCTAAATCTCGCGAGAGTTTCGCATATCTAGGGTCACCATCCTCCAAGTATATTAAAAGCGGATGTTTTCCACTCGGCGCACTTCCGGATAGCTCAGCTAACGTTAGCTATCCAGAAAAGCAACCAACTTGTGACAATGACAGCACTAGCATAGCCAATTGAGCTTCTTGAAAATGAAGAGGATATTATTAATCGTATTTCTGGCTCCTTGTTGGGTCAACTGTGCCATTAAGTCAAGAGTTACTGAGGAGGAGAATCACGAAGAAAACCCGGAGTTTGGTAAGTGACTTAGCAGCTAGCTAACCCAAGCTAACGGTAGCTTCACTTTTAACGCCAACTGTCGTTGGAAGAGTGAATCTTAACGATGATTTCAGCAATTTAATGCTATTTAAGTCACGCTTATTTACTGCGATTAACTACACTGATGTGTGGATTAAGTGTTATAAAGTGTTAACGTTAGTAGTTGAGTTCTCGTGAGCCCTTAAATAAAACCACATCATCAGGCCAGAAAGCGGGTTGTCAGCTACAGACTGCAGTGTTTGACAGTATCACTCTGGTGTTTCAATTGAACAAGCTCGGTTTCTACTGCTATTTGTCTTCCAGATGCTCTGAACTCCATCCTGTCTGAATATGAGGTGCTGCCATTGTCAGGCCTCCAGCTGCACTCTGTAAGGAAGAGGGACGTCCACACCCAGTCCCACCTGGAGCGTCTGGTGAGCTTCACAGCCCTGCACAGGTACAGTGGCACCCTCTCAGCTAATATAAACCTACTTATGTTAGTTTGACCTTTGGGGTAGTGATGCACAATATGCCCATGTCTTTTCAAGTCTGTATTAAAACGATACTCACTTAGCCATGTATACATTCAAAAAGTTACTGGTCGCTGTAATAATTATTGTTGACGGACCCCTTCTTGAACATTCAACTCCCATTACATGATGTGTTGATACTAGATGAGAATGGTGGAAATTAGGGACAGGGAGGTTGGGAGTGGAGCTGTCTTGCCAGAGGGATTAAAATGTATGGAATGATTTTAGAGTTAGATCAGACTCTGACTCTGATAATGAAGATCAGATAGAGATTGTGAGGATGATATGATACACACTGTTCTCACTGTGCTTACAAGATATATGAACTATTACACACAGGTGACAGGTATGTCACAGTCATTTTAAACATCTTTTCAGCAGCCAACATTGTCATTTAGCTGTAGGTGCTAACAAACTTTTTTTCTTAGATATTTTGATTTAATGTAATGTAATATCAGCCTACTTAAGTGATTTGATCCAAATATTTTCGCAGATTCAGAGTAGAAAAAAAACAACTACCGATCAGCTATAAATGTATTCACGTAGACTGATAATTTAATGTTATTTTCTGTCCACTTGTTTTCTATCTTTGACATGTTATCAGAATCAGAATCACTTTATTCGCCAAATGTACATGGTGCACAGGAATTTGACCTGGTGATGCATGACAATTTGACAGCACTCCAAAATACCCCGTCTCACATACATATAACTCTCATTTTAGCTTGTTGGTAATCTATTGCTGTAGGCTACTGGCTAATTTTTAGGACAAACATGACATGATTCTGAACAGCTGCTCGTTATGCAGGGTTGTCCCAAATTTCTCATTATACCTGGTCACCCTATTTGAGACTAACTCTGGCACACTTGGTGAATAACCCTATGAGTATGCACACTGGAAAAGCAGTTGAGACATGGATATGCATTTTTTTTTTTTTGCACAAATGAATGTTTCAGTTTAAGCATGATTTTCCTCCCTGTACTTTATCCTTCCAAAACACTGCCAGGCTCACTACCGAGGTAGGAAATAAATGAGGGAAAATTTTAGAATGGGGCATAAATAAATGAAAACCTCAATAAGTTTTCTTGGTCTGTATTTTATGTGGTTACTTGCTAAATAAAAAAGCTCAAATTAAACTCTCAGAAACACACAGGTAGTGGCCACACAGTAGATTATATGTTAAGCTGAATAGTGAAATGCCATTGTTAACAGTGTCAGGATATTAGGCCCTGTCCACACCTACATGGGTATTTTCTGTATGTCAGTTTGCGCTGACATCTCCATGGGTACCCTGTTTGTTTTCATGAGGGGCTGTTTTGTGGAGGACAATGAATCGCAAGAAAACCTGACATGTGCTATGGACTGCATAGCGAAGTAAACCAACTCCAGGCTAAATCCACAGACAGAAAAGAGAAACATTCTTTGACTGTACAAGTGTTGTGTGACTGTTCAGTTCAAATGCAGTTTAAAGAATAGTCCAACTAAAAGAGCGCATGCGCATATGGCTGTAAACATGAACTCAGAGTAGCCTGTGTGTTATGATACTGTGGAGTATTTAGACTGTACATTGACAGATAGGATGTTAGGAAATGTATATGTAGAAAGACACAAATGGACATTGATGGAAGGAGCTCTGTGTGCACCCTCTGCAGATCTTCTGCGGAGCTCTGCACTCGCCACACAGACCCTCTGCACTGGACACAGTGTTAAATAGATCCAACATTGAATTCCATGTGAGTCCTCACAAGGAAAGCAGCCATGTAATTATGTTTGGGTTACTGTTGATAACATGTTTCCATTTTCTCTTTTTCTGTCTTCAGACATTTCAAGCTTTACTTGACCACCAACACAGGCCTTTTCACTGACAGCTTCAAAGCTGTGTTTGTCGATAAATACGGGAGGGAGAAGAACTACGATGTTCAGCTTCAGAACTATTTCACTGGACATGTTGTTGGTGAGTAAATGACTTGTAGGATCAGGCATGCACCAATATGCTATTTTAAAAGTACAATATTTTCCCTGATCCAGCTTTTTCCAAGTGTCTTAGTTTGCATGTGCAGAACAAATACAGCTCAACAAACAAATGATTTTTAGTATTTCTAAATTCTTCAAAGTAAGAGTTAGAAATAAAGTATTGCCAAATTGATATTTTCCCTAAAGGACGTAAATTAAGAACTAATAATAATCAAACTAGAGAACAATGGTATAAATAAAGAAAAAACATAGATTAGGGATGCACTGATAAACTGTCCAGAGACCGGAACCCGCCAGATTTTAGCATGACTGGCCCTGGCTGATGACCAGCTGGTGAGCATCACATATTTGATTCTGTGCCGGTCATATTCAGACACATGCTCTGCACAATGGTCATGTCATGCACACAGCAGACACAATGGCCGTAATGTTGTCACACCCACAGACTGATCACAGACACATGTTGTAAGTCAGTGTTAGCAATTCCAAGAACAGGATAAAGAGAAGACAGAAAGTCTATGAGGAGATGGAGCAGCTAAGCAGCTGATGGTGTTTCCAAACAGCCGTAAACTTTCTAGCTCTTCAGGCTAATGTTAGCCAGCAGCAGACTGCTGTTCAGAGACTGACAGTAAAATCTCACTTCTAGTTCTGACTTAAGAATAAACAACCCGTGTTGATGTGTCTCCTCAAACGTTTTCTCATCCAGACTCGTTTAACCTTTCCTTCTGTTTTTCTCACTCCAAAGCTTAACTGCAGCAAGTTGTTACACGGTGTCAGTCTCTGCTTCGTTTACATCTGCTTCCTCGTGAGATCACGTGAAATTGCATTCCATGAGATCCCGTAAGATTCCGCAAGATCTCGCTAGAGCTCGCTAGATTGTGTGATTTAATAGTTATTAAATAGTTATTTAATAGTCAGTGTTTTAATCTGAACATCCAATTTCATTTTACAAGAAAAGTTGCAAAAATTTTTGTGAATGCTGTCTATTATAGTTCATAGAAGGGCTGAAAATTGGAATTGGCCAAAATCAGAATTGGTAGATCAGATCCGTAACAAGATCAGCCAAGAAGATTGGAATTAGTGCATCTCTAACATAGATCTTTAATATAGAAACATTTATGTCATTTGAAATGCGTGTAAAGTTTCACATGACTCATATCTCACCATCCAGCCAGAACCCTGTTAACTGTGTGAGTTAGTGTACCTAGCATTCACTCTCATCTGCTGCTAACGAGATCAGACCCACATTGGATTACTCTAAGAATTACATTATGATCTGACTTTTTTGTTAAGATGGTACTGGCTGACATGATAGTCTGGTAGTGTACATACAGTATGTGCACCTTTACTTACTGTTAATATCCAGTGTATGTGTGTGAGATTTATGGGGGTTTGTTGGCAGAATATGGCAGAAAGTGTAATATAATAATCATAATTACTTTTTAATTTGTGTGTACCTGAAAATAAGAAACACTGTGTTTTTGTTTACTTAGAATGAGCTGTTTTTTTCAACAGAAGGTGCAGGTTCTTTTCCACAGAGGTGGTCGTGTTTCTACATCAGCCCAGAACGGACAAACCATTCACTGCTAGATGCCACTAAATCCTATCCGCTGGTCCTTAAAAATTAAAAATTAAAATTCAGTATCATCTTCTCACCCTAACTGAAGGTCAGGTTTAGTTTTTTAGTCCACAAAACACTGGAGTTTCACAAGTAAACTGTGTTGCAGCATCTCCCAAACAATTGAAGTAAATGGTAACCAGTTTTCAAATGGGAAAACAAAAAAAACAAAAAACAACATAAAATGCCCCCATACTGCTCATCTGATGTAATCCAAGTCTCCTAAAGGCCCAACATGCTGTTCAATTGCATGTGCACAGGGTCACACCACACACACCCATGTGAACGTGGCTCCAAGCTAAGGTTCTGCTGTGAAAATTTGGACTTAAAACATGGTGTGAATGACGTCTTTCAAGTCAACTTGGCATGTCGGGACTTTAGGAGACTTGGATTACACCAGACGAGCAGTATGGAGGCATTTTATGTTTTTTTAAATTTTTTTTTTATGGCTGTTGTATTTTTTTAAATTGAAAAATGGTCATATTCACTCAAATTATTTGAGAGATTCTGCAACACTGTTTCGCTCTGAAACTCCAGCAGTGTTTTGTGGACTAAAACACTAAACCCAACCTTCAGTCAGCATGAGGGTGAGTAGGTAATGACTGAATATTTGGGTGAACTATTCTCTTAAATAGATTACTTGATTTAATCTGCATATGTCAGTTTTTTAATGAATCACACCTTATTTGTTTTGTGTTTGCAGGAGAGGAGAATTCACGTGTGCAGGCACACATAGAAGGAGATGAGTTTTCTGCACATATTCTAACTGATGAAGCAGAGTACAATGTAGAGGTAAGAAGCAACTGTAAAATAAGTGTTTGTGTCTAGAATCCAAATAGAAGTTAACTGACCCTTAAGCATTTTTTGTGAGACCATTTTTATCAAAGGCATTTGACAGTGGGGAGGCCACACTGTTAAAGAAGCATGAATGCAAGTGTTTCTTAAAGCCACAAAGAAAATCAAGAAAGAGGCCATATATGCTGAATACAATGCTGTACTGCGGAGCTTTTTGTGTGTGGGTGCCTTTTTCTTGATATTGCTTCTCTGCATAAAAAAAGGCACATCTCTGTAGTTCACAATCTGTTATACTCTGTCATCCTGGGTCTACCAGTGATTGACTTTCATATTAGTATAATAACTTGGGCTTCTGTCTCTGACAATATCAATAAAACAGTTTCTAATTTATCAGCCCAGCTGCCCCCTGTAGTAGCTGATGTAAAAGATCCTAGAGGAGGAGAGGTTGGCAGTTGGATAGTGAATGCCTTGTTATCTCATGATGACGATATTTTGGATTAAAAAAATGCAACTGTCTAATTTACCACATCTAATATAGATGTGAACACCCTCAAGGAGCCTATAGCTACCATAAAACCAGTGAAGAATGAGAAGAAATTAAATGTCTGTGTTGCAATGGCCACTGCCCTTCCTTCTTGTCATTCCTCTCCTATTTATATATTTATATATATATTTTCTTTCTCTATATTTATCTCTGACATACATTAGCCTGGGGGAGATCATGCGATTAGTCGTGTGTGGATGACCAACAAGGCTGGATCTACTGTCTGTGTCTGCAGCTAATCTCGGACACTCCTGAACCCATCAGCCTTGCATTTTTTTTGTGCACTTTTATGACTGTTTGCTCAAGGACCTCTCATGGTTGTAGTCACTGACAATTTTTTGAAAACCCCTGAAAAACTGATTTTATTGACTGCTCTGTTTTATACCAGCAGCTGACTCCTCACTCCTGTTAACTGTTCAGTCAGGGCTGCAAATCATCAACAACTGCTAGGCAATGAACAAAGTTTATCTGGTTGACAGGCCATATTTTAACGTTACTTACAACTTACTTATCAGTTACTGGATGATAGATCTTCACATTTTAAAAAGTTAATTTCCCACTCTGCTCCAACCTTCTGTTCTCCTCTGTTTTTGTTCTTTAATGCCACCTCTCTTTCTCTGACCATCCAGCCACTGTGGAGGTTTACAGACTCCCCAACTGATGGCCGGTTGTTGGTTTATCGCTCAGACGACATCAAGAATCTGAGCCGCATCGCCTCTCCAAAAGTGTGTGGTTACATCCACGCAGAGGCCAAGGACCTGCTGCCACAGACTGCCAGAAGGGAATGGGACGAGCAGGAGGTGGTGGACCAGGAAATGGGTGAGTTCTGCTATCCATTTACCTCAATAGAGGTGGAGAGTATAGCACATGCGCGCATGTTCATATGTGTGCCTGTGTAGTGGAAATGTGTGGGTGGAGGATGGAGTATATAAGGGGTTAAGAGATCAGAAAATGGGAGCAGCCTAGGCTCTGTGTTTGTGGAAGGTAAAGAGTGGATAAAGAGTAGGAGGATAACAAATGTTTAAGGTGGAGAGAAGGAAGGAGGAGGTTGTAGTAGTGAGACAAAGGAGGTGGGTGTTCGATTCTGTAACAGTCACTTTAATAGAAGCCTTTTTATCTGTAAAACCGAGCCAATGCTATGCACATACACACTGCTGACAAGTGGGTATTATGTAACAACCAAATGCCTTTTGATTCTTTGGTGCTGTGTTGGAAATGTAAAGCATATAACAGTGATAATGTGCCAGAGGAGGATTCTACAACACCTCTCACTGGCTGCTGGTAGGATCTCATTGGGGGATATGAGTTGAGGTGAAGGTTGTTATGGAGGAGGCATTAAAATTCATGGAGGCTCTGCTGTCCAATGAGATGACTCTGAGTCGTTACTGGTCTCCCACTGCTTGTTGTAGAAGCCAGGGCAGCGCACGCCCACACTTCTGAACAGTGCATAGCCAAGTGTATGATGTAATGCTCAAATGGGATGTCTTCCTGTTGTCCTTTTCTGTTGTTGTGCTGACTACTGACTGTTTGAAGCATTTAGGATGTACAGTAGGCAGTAATAATTCTTATAGCTCTACCTCTAGCTTCTGAAATGTCAGGACTTTCTGCTTAATTTATTTGTTAGCTACAAAATCAGGATCATAACAATTAGGCTAATCAATGAATAACAAATCAGTCAACAAGAATTTGATGGAGCAAATAAAATTTAATCAATCTACTATCAATTACAGATCTGAAATAAAACGGATTATTGTTATGAGTACACTCAAACTGTGTATTCTCTAATATTCAAGTATATTTGTTTAGTATGTAGGCCTTTATGTCCGTATGTTTCATCCGGCATTTTTACATGATTTAACATGTTCATTAATATGCACTGTCCCATTCAAATAAACAAATAATGCTGTCAGAAAATGTGCAATATGTTGCAGTGGTATTGTTTGGTTTAAGGACTTCTTTATTGTTTTTAATAATGATTTAATGGGTAATTGATTGTTAATGTTACTATTGATTAATTAAGGAAAGTGCTGACCATTTGCTACCCCACTACAAAATCTAAAACATCCCATGGGCTCAGGAAAATTTCAGTTTTTCACTATTTATTATGCAAAAATCACCTCAGCCCATCAGCATGGCAGGATTAATGCCATTGTCATTATTTCAGTGAAATTTAGCATCTTCAATACAATTGTTGATGAGGATTCAACACAGAATTGTTTGTATAGAAGTGAAACCACTGAGTGTACCCCCAACAAACCTCTGCTCTATAGCTCTATTGAACGTAACATTGTTCTGTCTGTGTGTGAGATCGACTTAAGTGTACTTTGACTGGCTGTCAGAATATATACAAAATCTCATTCACACTTACTATTATGCACTCAGGAATCTTCTATTTAAATATAAATTATATATATAATTCTGGCTTGAAGAACAGAGGCAGAACTTAATCAGTTCACAGGCAAACAAAAAAGAACATGTGCTGCTAAATGTGAAAATTAGGGCAATTAACAGTGGGATACTGGAGCATGGCCTCATTGTTAAACTTCTTGATCTCTTTATGTAAGCTCACCTTGGCTCTTTGAATATATTGCTTAAGGAACTGACACGCTTCTTTTCCCCCTCTGTTTATCTTTGTGTGACCATTTTTCTGTCTCTACCACTTCCTATTCATCTGTCTTTCTTGTTGCCCCTCACAGGGTACCACCACAGAGAAAAGAGGCAGGCCCACGATCACAAGAAGAACACCTGCCCCTTGTTGCTGGTCGCAGATTACCGCTTCTTTAAACACATGGGCCGCGGACAAGAGAGTGTCACTCTCAACTACCTGGTCTGTCTTCATGATGCTATGTACAACAGAAACAATTAGGGATAGTTATTTCTTTTTTAAGTGGTGCTGGTTGAAGCACTTGTACACAGTCAGTGTATTACCCACAGTAGATGACGGTTGGTATGACCCTGTTTTGGAGAAGCAGTGAGCAGGACCTGTGGAAGAAGCTAAGCAATTTACTGATGTGGACAGGGGCAGCAGAAGAAAAAAAAAAGTATATATATATATATGTATATGTATATGTATATGTATATGTATATATATATATATATATATATATATATATATATATATATATATGTGTGTGTGTGTGTGTGTATGTGTATATGTATATATATATATATATATATATGGTCAATTAATGGATTAATTGACAATGAAAACAAGTTGTTAGTTTCAGTCATAGTGTCGACTGCCATCTACTGTAAGTAATACACTATCAAAAAACATGAACTATCCCTTTACATGCATCCATAGGGTATTAAGTTGAACAAGACTTTTTGTTTTGATCATTTGTTAAAAAAAAAAGTCATTTTTTAAAATTGTTATATATTTCTGTATGTCACTGATTTATTTATTTTTTCTTTTCTCACTCCAGATTGAGCTGATTGATCGTGTTGATGACATTTATAGGAACACAACTTGGGATGATGAATTCAAAGGCTATGGGGTCCAGATCCATCAGGTGTGTGTGTGTATTGTTCACTGTAAAATGGTTCAAGTCTGACTCCTGGAACAGTCACTTCTCCCAGCAGCATGACAGCTTTGTTTTACACCCAGTCACCCTCGGAAGTGAAGCTGACTATAACGCTATTCCCCAGCGGGTTTGTGAGCAGCATTTCTTGGCGAAACTGAAAGCTTTTGTGTGGGGTAATTTAATTTGTTCCACAGGCTGTGGGAATGAATGGAGACAGTGTTTGTCATACTGTGAACCCCGGGTTTTCTCACTGAAAAGATATGCACTCATTTAGCTGTTATTTTCCAAGTTTATTTACCATACATGTCAAGAGGAACTTCTGATACACCGCTTTAAACTCCAATACCTTTCAGAAGAATGTTAGGGCTTAAAATGCAAACACAAAACACAGTGCTGACTAATGGGGAATCATGTGGTCTCCTCTACCTGTGAATAAACTTTTTTACAGTTTAAGGGCCTTTGTGACAATCTAAGTTTAATAAAAAATAATGTATAATTCATCTGTGATTTGATGGACAAATTATTCAAATCTGGACTATGAAATTTTTCATGTAACCCTAGTTGTGAGCCAGTACACTAAAATTTGTCTAAATGTTTTAAATGAAATTGTATTATTCTGTAAATATACATGATGAATTATTCTCAAAAGGTCTATTTGATTCACAGATCATTATCAACAAGGAGCCAACAAAGCCTCCCCCTGGCCATGGCAAAGGCTGGGCCCATTATAATATGCAGAACAGTTCGACTGGAAAGGAGGTCTGGGATGTGAAGAGACTTCTGGAGGTAGGAAACAGAAAGATGTATAAATAGGGAGAAAAAATATGTCTTAGCTGTACAAAATTTATGGTGTGAGAGGTGCATGGACAGAGGTTGGGGAAATGCGGATTTTGTACTTTGTCCAAATTTTGGGACTGGATATGATTTAGAAAAATAAATTTGTAATGAGGGCTATCATGATTTTCACTCCATGATTATTGATTATTTCACAGTACTAATATTATTGTGACATGTATAGTAAAATTTTAAAATGGTTTCAGCCAGATTCATCTTTAAAGGGGAATTCTTATGCTCTTCCTTATTTTCTGTCATATATGTTCATATTATACATGGCGAAAGTGTCAAATACTGAAGCTGTGAGCAAAATGTTCAGGTTTCAAACTGCTCTAAATGCACCGTTTTCAACAGTTTTTTCTACTTTATACTTAACTTGACATGACGGGCTGATGTCGGCACGTCATGTATTTCTTTTTATGGTCATCCATTCCAGGCACAGCAGAGTGTGCACAGCACGCCCACCCACTCAAGCTGTTTTCACTCATGCACTCCGAACTATGTCCTGAGAATCAGGTCCGCATATCATCTGAATGTGACCTTCAGCACATGCAGCACGCTTTAGGAGATTGTCCATGTCGGACGTGTACATATGTATGTTAGAAATCTGTATGACTCAGTCAAGGAGGGGAGCCTGCAGAGCATGCAGGAGCAGCAGCAGGAGGAGGAGGAGGACATATTTGTAATGATCTCTGTTTTTGCACTGATAGAATACAGAGTCTCAGCATTAACAAACTGTAATGGAAGGGCAGCGAATAGGGCGGCATGCCTTTACCAACAGGTATGACTGTATGTATGGTTTGGCACGCACCACAAGTGTTCTTCATAAAGATGACCCTCCCAAAATCAATCTTAAAGTATCACTTTAAAAGTACTGGTACTGGTATCGCCATTTTTTACACGATCCCTAGCCCTAATAGTTATTCTTAATACCTGGGTCAGATTCTCCTTGAAATCAGATGAAACGAGCCTGTGTTCACATTTTCCCTGGTGAAGTTACAGTGAGTCATATGTTAGCTAGCTGAAAAGAAGCAGGAGGAGATTTTTCTTTAGATCGTTTTATCTTTGATGTTATTTTGTGATTATTACGGTGGAAACACTACTGTTTTTGTCCACAAGGACCTCCAAAATCAAAGTGTAGCTTTTAATCAAAGATACAATACTACAGTTTGTCCACATGGTGCCAGAGTTAACATGTCTGGTTTAGATGCAGTAAATGTCATTAAGACTAGTAACATTACAAATATTTGCATTTCTGAATGTCAATAAACAAGGGTCATCCTACAGTGTGTAGAAGAGTGATTTTGACATATATGCAACTGTTGGTAGATAATTGTTCTCTTTGTGTCTCTCAGCAATTCAGCTCAGACATAGCTGACAACGCCTCCACTGTGTGTCTGGCTCACCTATTCACCTACCAGGATTTCGCTGAGGGCACACTGGGGCTGGCCTATGTGGCCCCCTCCAAACCTCAGGCCCTGGGCGGCCTCTGCCCAAAACGTAAGGATACATCCCTTAGCAGCAAATTTTTTTTGTTCTGTGTTACTTGTGTGTCAGGTTTTTAAGACCACCTATGTTGCAGTATCAATGAAAATCTGCTACAGTCATGTAAAGTGAAAGTGGTGTTTAAAGGGACAGTTCATATTTTGTACTATTTCTCGATCTACATTGTTTTGGTGTGAGTTCCAGAGTTTTGGAGATGGTGCTTGTAGAGAACCTACAGGCAGTACCTGCAGTAGAATCTACCAGAACTACTTTGTTTCTGCTAGAAAGAAAATAGTACCTTCATGAAACTGCTCACAACAAAGTCTGTGGATTATCTTGAGTAACTAGATCATGATTTCAGGAAAGCGACATTGCTGTTGAGTTCTTTTTTTGTGCTTTGAGCACCACAAACCAAGTGCCATCCAGTTCCATTAGATCAGAGAAAAGGCAGACATCTGTATGGCCGATATCTCCATCGGAGATCAACTGAACTCACCACAACTCACACCAAACAATATTGATGTATAAATGGTACCAAAATCAAAAATATGTATTTTAGATTTTTGGGGTCCATTCATGGCTGCTAGTAGATTCTAATGCAGTGTTTCTCAAACGTAGTACACCATGTTCCACCTCAGAAATACATATATGTAATGTTTCACAGTTTGAGAATCCAGGCTCTAATGAATACTGACCCGGGAACTGCCAAGAATGACATGGATGTGGAGGAAACAGTGTTTGTTGGAGTCCTGAGCACAAGCAGGACTCAAATACTACTACTGATAATACTTTCTTTGATTGTGTCATTTTGTAGCATACTACCCATCTCACTCTGTAAAGAAGCCCAGTTACCTCAACACAGGCCTGACCAGCACCATGAACTATGGCAAAACCATCCTAACAAAGGTCTGTTTTCCCATGGTTTCTCAATCTGTGACAAACCTAATTACTACGTACTTTAGCCAGGATGTTATGCAACATGTCATTGTGCCAAGTTTAGGTCCTAAGTAGAGCAGACACACCTTTTTATGTGGGTGTTATGAGTAACAATGTTAACTCATTTGTAATTAACACATCAGGTGCCAGTGTGTTGCTTGCTTCTCTGCACAGTTAACAACTAAGTTTGAAAATATTTTTATATTTGCATTTTATTACAGTTTACATGTCTATTATACAGATAAGGCAGAAGGAAAATGATGGAAGGGGGTTACAGTAATAAATTATTATTTTTTGCTTTTGTTTCTATTTTTTATTTGACTGGTGTATTCATAGATGCACATACAAGATTAGTACTTAAACACAGCACCTTTCCGTTGAGTAAAGACCTTGTGTCAGACCATTTTGGTGCTTGATAGAATTTTGTTTTTGTATGATTTGTCTTTAACCTCTTCAACTCCGCGGAGACCCCCGCCCCCCGCTGACATCATTGTCTTTCAGAGGCAGTTCGAGAATCCGTTGGCAACAAATAGGTCTTGCTATTTTGTCAGGAAAGTGTCTAAATAATGCTCCAAAATTAGGGTACATTTGGAAGAATGAAAAACTTTCATGGCAATAAGGAGAGTCCCTTGACGTCTCACCTTAAGATATCTGAATGAAAATGGGTTCTGTGGGTACCTAAGAGTCTCTCCTTTACAGACATGCCCACTTTATGCTAATCCCTTCAGTTTTGGACAAGAACCATGCTAGTTTTGCATACATTAGAAATGTTATTTTTGCATATTTTAAAATGTATTAATTTTAATATTCTTGCATACAGGGGTCCCTGAACAGTTCTTGAATTGCATGAATTTGGTATGACTGGAAAGCTGAGACTCTTGTGGATTCAATGAGCCCAATTACATTCATGTGTGATGATGTTGGTGTCCATGGTAGCCATTTCATTTTAGTGGGACCATTTTTTGAAACTAGACCTCACTGTATAAAGATGATTCTTTGCTAGGTTAACTGACAATAAGAGGGTTTCTGAACAATTCTCAGAACACAGGTGCTCCCCATCCATTCACCAAAAATGCAGTACTTGCAGAACTCTCAGAATGTCAAAATGGAAGAAGTTAATTGACTCATAGTTACAGTAGTAGATTTATGCCAAATAAAGCTGATGTGTTTGTGTCCAATCAGGAGGCAGATTTGGTGACTACTCATGAACTGGGCCATAACTTTGGAGCAGAGCACGATCCCGACAACATCCCTTACTGTGCTCCCAGTGACGACCAAGGGGGGAAGTTCGTCATGTACCCCATTGCTGTGAGCGGAGACCATGTCAACAACAAGGTACCCTCCCAAAAACAGTAGGATACAACAGAAGCATTACTATCTAGGATCTGTGTGGCATAAAACAAACCACATTGACAGTTATGAAGATATGCTGAGTTGATGATGCAAAGTGTGATATGAAGTGTGAACTCTGTTTCTAACTGAGCGGTTTAATCTACAGAGTGTTGGATAAATGTGAGTCACAGTTGTTCCTGTGAAATATAATGACAGACAGTCAATGTACTGTACCTCCTCCGCTACTGGCCTTAACACAGCTAATATGCATATGAGTTTTGCTGCAGTTTAAAGAGTAACTAAACCCCCATACCACTTTCCTTAAACTGAAAACCAGTGTATATGGGGCTTATTTGAATTTTACTTATTGTGTTATAAATATGCATAACAATTGCCCTCTACTGGTTGAAACCCAGCTATTGCAATCATTATTGTGTTTTTGATGCATATCAATTCTGAATATTTGAAATGATTTCAATACAGTAATGGCATCATGAATAGCTGAGAGAGTAATACATGGATTGTATGAAGCTGTAATACACTTTACATCATCAGTGATTTCTTTGTCAGTGCGACAGCTCATAGTTTATGCGTGGACAGAGAAGGAAAGGGAAACAACCTCAGAATTTCAAAATAAAAATTTAAAATAAAGGTCTCTCAACATATAATTGCCTGAACATGAGGAATTCACAATATAACATAAATAAAATATTCTGTTTCTAATTCGAATTCTAATTCTAATGGTAGTGGAACTACTGAATAAAAATTTTAATACAAATATAACATTTTAGGGTTGGTGCTCTATCATTTTCCCTGTGGTATCGAAAATGACATAGAATATTGATATTTTTAAAAGTATTGCATCAAAGTTATAAATTCCAGTATTGTGACGGCACCATTTGCAATTGAATTTTGCTATTGGCTGATCTGATGGCAGTTGATGGTGGCAGCTTTCATTTCCAACCAACTCCCCACCTGCCCAGAAAACAACAACCAACATCTTCCAATTCTGCCCTCTAATCAGAGTTGGGTGGCCCCCACTCCTGAGTAGAAGTCTGTAAAACAGCACTCATTTTCAAATATGTGCCAATCAAGACTCATCATCCACAGGACGTTACACTGTTTTTTTTGCTCACCTTGTATTTTTTTTTTTTTATTGTATTTTTATACAACAAAATATTATTTTGATGCTTTTGACAGCTGTAGAAGCTTCACCAGACAGCATTCTCTCCCTCAATTGATGATCCCATGATAAACAGTACGACTACAGCATTGCAGTGAAGTTAGTTTTAAGCTGGATATTCGACGGCGGATCCAGCGGAATCTTCTTGAGTATCCAATATACAAAGGGCCATGAATGTGCTTCATAGTGACTCTCAGATCTCCACTGGACTCTATATTTCCACCATGGACACAAACTGTCTGATAGCAGTTGCTCGTGTTTAGTTAGCTCCGGCTACCAGCTTTCTTACCTGGGGGTGAAGTCAGACTTTAAGGTTAAAAATGCTGCTGTAAGTCTGTTGTAACTTGTTTTATACTTGAGGCCAGGCCCTCTCCAATATGTCTGCAGCATTCTTTTGCATCAGAAAAGATATTTAGCATAAAGCATCCACACCTACTTAATGTCTAACCATCTTCTACTTTTACTTCCCTCCTAAAGCGTTTCTCCAACTGCAGTAAGATCTCCGTAGGGAAGACGTTACGTTTCAAAGCTCCTGTGTGCTTCAAGGAGAGGAACAGTAAGGTATGTGGGAACTCCAGAGTGGAGGATGGGGAAGAGTGCGACCCCGGGCTCCTCCACCTCAATGACGACCCCTGCTGCTCATCTGATTGCAAATTCAAACGCAGTGCACAGTGCAGGTATGAACTCCAGGACAGGTTAAATTGTATAAAATGCTCTTGTCAAGTCTAAATACACACTCAAACATCTGATTAACTGATTTAAAATCCTTGTGTTACTAGATTGAGTCACACAGGCATTCATGTTTCTCTGTTCTCTCCACAGTGACAGAAACAGTCCTTGCTGTAGGAATTGCAAGTTTGAGCAGGCAGAAACAATGTGCCAGGAAGCCCTTAATGCTACCTGTAAAGCCGCATCCTCCTGCACAGGTGAGTGCCTCCTGCTGGCCAAACACATGAACTGCAGTCATATCTGCAAGGCTTTAAATACCTTGACAAACTCCATCTCTCTCCCTTTCTCTTTCACGTTAGGCAACAGCAGTCAGTGTCCGTCTCCTGGAAGCGCTGCTGACGACACAGTCTGTGTTGACAATGGCCGGTGTCTCAATGGAGAGTGCAACCCTTTCTGTGAGGCCATGCACAACCTTCAGTCCTGCGCCTGCAATGGTAACGAGCAGTTCATTTGTCACAAATCATGGAAAAAGACCAAAAAGGAGAAATCGTTATCACAATTTTCACTCAGTATCGCTTCCTGCCAAGTATTAGTTTTTTATTAATATGAATGCTCATACACATTTAGATATAAAAATAATTAACTTGTAAATTATAAAAAGAAAAAAAACCACAATGTTCACTTTTTTTATGTCATGGAACTATTTGTATGTTTATTTAATTTTAATCCTCTTATTACTGTGTGTTGGGGAGAAGCAGCATGCTCTGACAGCTCCTCTGCTCCAGCAGCAGGATCAGGCTATAGGAGAGCGCAGCACGATCCTGACAACAGTGCTGCTATTGTGCTGTTATAATGCACAAAGTTGGGGAGATTTAAATTAAATAAACGCTCAAATAGCTCCAAATGTCTTCATTGTTGAATAACAGCTAAACAAGTCACCTTTGCTTCCTCTTGCGCTCTCTTTTCCCCTTCATATTATAACAATATTAAAACTCCTAAAAAAAAGCCTCCTTTTCTTTGCTAGAGGATGCGTTTTATTAAGTGGGTGTCAGAGGAACCCCCAAACATCACACGGTGTGTCAGAGTTCATACTTCCGGAAGCCCTCAGCTTTTATTTAACCCCATAAAGCCTGACACATGACATAATTGCCAGAAATTTCTAAATTTTCTTAAAAATTGGTAAATATAACATACAATTATGATAGCCCAGGAATTGTTTTAGTGAAAATCAATTTAAAAAAAGACAACTATTAGCCAGTGCTCACTTGCTCATAACTGCAGGTTTCATATGTTAAAATCTCATATAAAAATCTAAATTTCAACTCTAAATGAATCTTAAGATGACATTCAGTCTTACATTAGATTGTTTAAGAATGTTTTTATGATTGTGAATGATTTATGATGTGAAAATCATACAAGCCTTGGGCTTACGAAGCACTTTTAAAACAGTTAAATTCAGTTGATTCTGAATGAACTGCTTAATCTCTGCTCTAAAAAAATGAACCGCCACTGTTAATGGAGGAGGGAATAGTTATTACAATTTTGCAAACGTATAAAACATTTAAATGCCACTAAAGTTAATGTCTTTTTGTATTTGCAGCGACGGAGGACTCTTGTAAAGTGTGCTGCAGGGGAAAAGATCGCACCTGCTCTCCCTTTATCCAGGCCAATGGTAGCTTCCTTTTCCTTCGCAAAGGCAAACCCTGCACTGTGGGCTTCTGTGACGAGGGCGTGAGTCACCAAATCTTTTATATCCATCCCCTCTGCAGACATGTTTCCATCACTTTAATATTATTTGTTTTTGTTCCTAACACAGGCCAACACTTAGAGGAAAATTGTATGAATGTTACAATTAATTTATTGTTTTTGCTTTATTTTGCTGTTGTCTTTCAGGGAAAGTGCATGAAGCAGGTGCAGGACGTGATCGAGAGGTTGTGGGATTTTATCGACAAGCTGGACATTAACACATTTGGTGAGTTATGAGAATCTGTGAATGTCAGTCTTTTGTTTGCTTATTGATGACTATTGCTGCCGAGCCAAGCTCAGACCTGATTGTCTCATTACTCTCAGTAACTTTTGCTCAATGCCACCTCTCCACCAGGGAAGTTCCTGGCTGACAACATAGTAGGCTCTGTCGTGGTATTTTCCCTCATCTTCTGGATTCCTCTCAGTATCCTCGTTCACTGTGTGGTAAGAAACTGTTGGACATCGATTTGTAGCAGAACCCAGTGTGCTTAGTGTACCATTAAAGGCCAACTCTGGTATTTCTCAACCAGGACCTCATTTTCCCAAGTGTTTGTGTCTAAGTAATGGTTGCAGCCAGTTTCATGGCTGACGGCTGCAGATTTCTCCCTCAATACTGGACCAGTTTCAAAAATTGTTCTCCCTCATTGCTCATTGAGAAACAAACATCATAATATATGGTCCAGGTTGAGAATGCTGACGTTGCCCTTTAATTCTTTTACTTGGTCAAATGCTGACAGTCCTCTACCTTTGTGTTTTTCTCTACAGGACAAACGGCTTGACCAGCAGTTTGAGGAGAACACAAAGTGCATCTACTACCCTCCAAGTGTAAGTTTCTTATCTGTCAAATGCCCCCATATATGACCCTGTGCGCTAGCCTTGCTGCCACACTAACCAAACTAATACAAGCCCACTTTACTTTTTTAAACACACTGACATCTTTAATAAGAGAGGGAGACGAAGGCATGGGAGGTTGACTGCTCCCGTTGAGGTATCTGCCATTTTTCTGGATCTCTGCATGATCCATCACCATTTAACTGTTAAACATGTCGATTCTGCAAAAATTCAGCTGAGAGGAAAATAAGTTAGATTAAACTACCAACAATATAATAATAATTTACTTCTTGCATTTTTAATAAAAAACATATCTCTGATAAGTTGAAAAAGCTTTGTATATTTTCTTACTTTTAAAGACCCGAAAACATATTTTCTCAACCAAATTTTTACTTTGAGGGGGGGGGTAGTACGTGAACACAACACAATGTGCTAAAGTTAAAACACGTGAGATATCTTTGTGCTTTTGTCTGTGGTCTTGTCACTGGCTCCATTGGAAAAAGGCAATGTTAAGAATTTTTGTGCACCAATCAGGATTTATCAATATTTAAATAAAAATGTATTAAGTTGTGAAGTTGTTTGCTTCTGCCTCAGGCCACTGTCAATCAACTGATCAAACTTGATGAACGCAGTCCTGATTGCTGACATCACAGCGTTCGCACTAAATCTTGAAAGTTAGGAAAATGCTTATATTTAAATGTTATATTTTCAAGGATTGGAATATGCTTGATTTTTAATATACCCCATGAAAAATGCAATTACTCGCGTAAACCAAAAATCTTTTTAATACTAAATAAAACAATCCTATCGTCAGATTTGTCGTTCATAGTTAGAGAAGTCTTCTGTTGATATCTTACTTCGGAAATGAGCAAGCATTAAATAAGCATCAAAACATACTATATATATGTGGTATATTAACAAAATGTTATGTTTGATAGCAAACTAATAAGTCAGTTAGCCTAGTTATCGTGCTCATGATGGCTCAGTAGAGAAGCTCTAATTTCTCCCCCTTTAAGAAAAACTTGTCAACTGCATGATCAACTGGAATGAAAGAAAAGTGATGCATCAGAGAAGTCAGATGGGTTCAGACTGGATTTTCTTCAAGGAACTTGATTGTTTTGCCCCAAAAGGCAGCCATTTTAAAGGTTAAACCTCCTTAAATCTAAGTTTAAAGTTAATACTGGAACACATAATCTAGTTTTAGAGTAAAAACTAAACGGAGGTTTAAAGGGAGATTTTCTTCTTAATTTTAAGCTAGTTAAAAAAATTGTTGCAACATAATTTAAAGTATAAATTATTATTTAACCAGGTTGGTGCAGCCCAGCATAAGGAATTTGTTGCTTCAATTGACTACAATTCCTATAAACAGTGACTGGACATCCACGTGAAAATTGCAGAATTTCCCCTTTAAAAAACAGTTTGCGGCATCACATGAGAGTAATGTCATACTTTTTTGTCTCTTTGACATTCAGTATCTATACCACTCTCAAATCTAATAAACATTTTTGTAACATCATTTCCAACACAGTCGTGAGAAGTCTAGAGCTAAATTGGCGTACAGTCTTGAAAATATAGGGGTGAGAGCAGGACACAAATGGATTTAAGAAGCTCTGAGTTGAAGCAGTGTGAACTAGCAGTCAGGCTATACGTCAGCAGGGGCCTCACTGTCACTGCTGAGTTCAAGCTCCGAATGACCTGTCCATCACTCTTTGCCTTGGCCCCTTTCCATTCTCATTGGAACTGCAGCAGATGGTGGAAGTTTGTAGTAGAGCTCCCGCCATAGGTGAGTGCGTGCGCCATGGTTTGGTGTTGCGATGCGTTGCCATTGAGTCCATGATGGTGCATGGTCAGTGGCCCACGTTTGGGATACTCCTGCAGTCACTTCCTCCTTGATGTAATCACTGATCTGGTTGCACATTTCCAGCCATCAAAGTCACCTGTCTTTTTCATCAGAGATATCAAATGAGGTAGGCTAATATAAAAACTAAAACTGATACTCGAATGTGACTGAACAGCTGTAAGTGTGTTTCTCTGCACATGTGTCGTCCATGCAGAGTCGTACCTGATCAGAAATTACCTCAAGAGGGCAAGATGGCATTTTAGGAGTATTCAAACAGAGAGAAGACTGAACAGGTTGCACCTTGTTGTCTTTTGTGAAATCTGATGCGGTGTGTGTCAACCTTTTAAGTTTGCATCTGCTGCTGTTCAAAGCCACAACATGAAAAGGGAATTGTCCTTAAGGTGATTATTTTTATTTACCCCTTTCTTTTTCTTTTTTTAGTTGCTGTCTGCACTGTGTCAAGTCATTTTTTAGGTTTGACTGGGAACACGTGGAGACTGAGGGTACATTCCTCTATAGACCTTTCTCATGGCAAACATGTTGACTTGTGATAGCAGGAAAAGCACAGGAGCAACAAATAATATTAATGATGGCTTAATTCCATTTAGGCGTGAAAGTTTTTCTACTGGCACGTTTGGCCGTGCCGTGTCAAACCATGCTGTACTGATTTGCATTTCCATTGCCAGTTTTGTCACGCCCGAGACGGACCTTCTCCCCCCGAGACTCAATTTGTCTGTGCAGCAGACCAAAGAGAAAGCATTTTCCTAGGTCTGAACCAAGGTTAAATTTTTGTCAGACACATGTCATACCTACATCCTGCCGTCATCACCTACGTGGGCTACGTCTCCCTATGTTTGATATTGATTGGTTTGTAGACAGGGGTGCGTCAGACGTCTGCGTGTTTACAATTTGGCAGGTAGCCTAACTTCAGTGGTCGTATATGGAGAGAGGTGAATGAGCAGAAAGTGTCTGCATTTTTATTGCAGTTTTTTTTTGTAGTTGACACTTTATAAAGTCATCAGACCAGATCTCAATTAATCATCTCCTCCTGTCCATGTGTGCTTCCGTGGCTCATGTTGTTTTGGTGCGTTGTTTTTCCTTCTTCTGGCTCTGATGATATCCTGTCATGATTTCCTGTAATTGGTCTGAAAGTCCGAACCATCCAAAAAATGTTTTCGCACTAGAAACAAACCAAACAATGGTTCAGTTCAATCTGGTCCAGTGAAAACAGAAGATCTCATTCCAAAGTCTGGCTTTTTGGTCCACACAGTGCTCCGGGGGAGGTTTCACACCTGTAATTTTGGTTCAGATCAAGCTGAAAAGTCTGAAAGTCCAGACCAAACAAGGAAAATGAGAAAATGCCCTAAAAGTCGCTGTGTGTTCAGCTCTTAGTACTTTTGAAGCTTCCAATTGAATCTCTGTGGTTTGAAGTTAAGTTTCTCTCCAGTGTTGTTGTTTGTACTTTCGGGACTTTTATTGTGAAAAATTTATAGGAAATGAAACGTGTTTATTCATTGTTTTACAGCCGCTCGACTCAAGACAAGCACGTATCAGTTTAAGTCTGTGTAAAGCAAGAATGAATGTGTGTTCTGAGTTTGTCACACTACAGAAACATGTTATTAACCACTTAGCCAAATTTTAATAATAAAAAAATGGCACATATAGAGTATATATAGAATTAGATCTCAAATCCATGAAAAAAAATTAGCAGTTCTCTTTGCTCTGAAATGCTGCCGGCGTCTCTGCACAAATTCACTGCGACTTGAAAGATGGGCGCTCCATTAAGCTGCTTTGTTGGTCTTGTTCAGACATGTTCGAGCCACCAGAGTCAGAGGGTGGTGACCTACCAGATCACTGAAGAAAAAAAAATTACCATCCTGTTGTAGACTGAAAGAAAGAGGACGATTGTCCAGTGTCAGGTTGTTGGAACTAAAGTGAGGAGTGAACATTGATGACTGACCATTAGGGAGGGTGAGGCTTATATAGTGTTGGTACCACGGCTCTGTTGTGTCATTGAACCATATTTCAGGTCCACCCAAAAAATCCTGAAAAAAAGAAAAAAACTTTAAACTGACTTTAAAAGACAAACCTCTTAACAGGAACTATTGTAATGGAGATGCAAATCCCTGCCATGCTGGGCTGGCGTGCCGAGTCAAACCGAACCAGCACGTGTGTGGAAAAGTTTTAAGTCCTGCAAATGATGCATGCACAATACCTGGACCTTGTGCTCCTAAATGGACTGCAGCCATTATTAATAATAATTGCACCTCTGTTTGACAACAAAAACTATCCACCATGAGAAATGTTTGTTTTACTCATTCCCATTTTAAAGGGGGGGTAATGGGGATGATAATGGGATGGAGATCGGAGAAATCACTTCATTTCTCTTGAAGTAGCTTTAAGGTTTTGATCAACTATTTCATGATGTTAAAGGGTAACTTCAGGATTTTTTAACCTGGACCCCATTTACCCATGTTTCTGTGTCTAAGTGACTAATGGGACAACAAGAGTTGAAACTGGTCCAGTAGTGAGGGAAAGTGCTGCAGTTGGTAGAAGTGAAAACTAAGCTACAACTCTGGGCAACTGCGCACCATAAAAGCATAAAACCATATAACCATAAAAGTGCTTGTTTTTGTAATTGACAGGGTCAGCTTGTTATTATAAGTATCTGACAACTTTATGGAAATGATCTCGGCAGAGAGACATTTTGCCTTAAGAGGGAGATCCTTTTTAACTAGAAACAGCTGTTTTATTGCTCTCACCAAACTTGCCAGACTCCCTTTAGAAAACACTAATTCTAACATTGTCATCGTCATCTTCATTCCAACTCATCAGAAACAAAATAAAACTAAGCAAAAATGTCTTGGTTCGTCTTTCCTTTGTTCCAACAATCAACCACTCTGGTTTGATTGAAAGAAACTTTATTCCCCACGTTAGATGTGAAAATATCAGGAGAGGAGCAAGAGGGAGGCTAGACATCAGAGAAGCAGCGATGGAAGAAACAGTGTGTGCAGCCAAAATATTTTCACATCGAACGCTGTGAATAAAAGGCTTCTTTCAACCAACTCAAAGTTGGTGATTGTTGGAAAAGCAGAAAGACAAACCAACCCATTCTTGGTAAGTTCAATTTTGTTTCTGTCAAGTTTAAATGAAAATGACAATGTTAAAATTACAGTTTTGTAAAGGGAGTCTGGTGGCTTTGGAGAGAGCAATAAAACAGCTCTTTCTGGTTAATGTCTGACATTATGGAAAGGATCGACAGAGATAAACAATCTGAGCCTGTCGGTGACAAAAACAAGCACTTTAGTCGATATTGATGGTGAGTTTAGTTTCGCTTCTACTGGCTGCAGCTCCCTCAGTACTGGACCAGTTTCAGAAATTGTTGTTCCCATTAGTCACGCAGACATAACGTCTTGGGAAAACGGGGTCCTGGCTGGAAGATACTGAAGTTATCATTTAAACTGCTAAGATCAGGAGAAATATTTGATGATCTAATTTGAGCAGAATGGAGTAAAAAGGGAATGGATCCCACCTCAGTCAGACGGTCATCTATGACGTGCTTTGGTCTCACATGTTGTTCTTTGCTCTTCAGAGTCAAGAAATGCTGAACAACCTCGAGTCAGCATCCGTGCGCATCGTCAAGCTTCAGCCTCCCTCCTCCTCCGCCGGCCAGACCGCGCCCTCCTCCCTGCCCCCGCAGCCTCAGCAGCCGAGCCAGGTCGGGGCCACTCCCGCACCCAGCAACAGCAGTACCCCGGCCCCCGGCCCGAGCTGCGGGCCCACCCCGGACAGCGCAGGGGGGCTGCGGATGGCCACCATCCAGGAGGACACCAGCAGCGGATCTCACCTGGGAGAGGAGGGCCTGTCGGACGATTTCACAACCGCAGGAGCCTGCTCGTCGGCTACGAAATCCTCCTACGAGGATCTGACAGAACAGAACCAGCTAGCCAGGGACCGGCGGCGCCTCAAGAGGCAGGAGTGCATTGACACTAAAGAGACAGAGTGCTGAGAGCAGACGACCACTACTGATATGTGTTTTAGGGAACATGCAAATACATGCCACGTCATAAACATTTTGCTTATTACAAAAATCACAGAAAAATCACAGCAAGTGTTGAAAGATAATAGCATCATGTTTCATGCGTGATTAAAGGGACCCTAAAATCAAAACTACACATTTTTCGTCTGGCTTGTAGGGATATTTATCCATCTAGTTTTTATTGGTGTTTCAGCTTGTGGTAGTGAACAGTCTCATGTAAGAACTATTTCCTGTCTAGCAGAAAAGAAAGTTGTTCCAGATTTTCTTGGGTCATAATTTCAGGAAGTAGATATTGCTCTTGACTTTTTCTAATGTATTTCTTCTGGTGCTTTGGGCACCAGTGCTATTTAGTCCAATTATATTTGAGAGAAGGTAGACATCTCTATGGCTGATATCTTCAAAACTCTGCAACTCACACTGGAACAATCTAGATGGATAAAAAGCACTACAGTCCAGAAGAAAAATGTGTCTTTTTGATTTTGGGGTGAACTCCCCCTTTAACAGAACTAAGGACAATGTTTGAGCCAACTCTAGATGTGGATATTATTCAGTTACAGATAATACAGGAGTAGTCTGAAATCCCTGTGACTATACATAAAATAGTTAAGCCCAGTTCAGATCGAAGATTGATGAGACGAAACCATTGCAGAACATTGCAGGGAGACGTTACAGTGTTGGCACGCCACCTGTTTAAACAGCTTGTAGCGAAGTCAGCTGGTCAATTTGTTTTCACTGACACAAAACAAAGCCACATTGCTGCTGCACCTGCGTCTGGCAGACTGTTGTAAACTTTAGTAGAAGCTGTAAAGTATTTACTTGGAGTTCGTCGAAGCCCTGTAATCAAATACGGTTATAACCATAATTAAAATTTGAAACGGTAACGCAAACCTTCAGGGGTTTTATCAGTTTTATCACCGTTTATTGTGAAACTGATTGTTTCATCCCTTCTCCCAATGCCCACACCTTTTATGTTTTCGCCATCAATTGTGCTCGTTCATATTTTAAAACTTAACAAATTATATCCAGCTACAAAAAAGCCTGAAGAGCCAGCAGTTCTAGATTAAGCACACAGAGTCATTGCAGTGGAGATGGTACACTGTCTCACCTAGTCACACAGGCGTAAGGTGTTTTCAGAATGTTGCAGCACGAATGTCTATGCGTCTCATCACAGTTTGATCTGGACAGGGCTTTACTGAGTGAATTCATGTTCTTGTGTGCCTGTGGTGCCTTTTTCAGTTACGTCGCTAGAGGAAGCCTGAGAGATCTGAGTAGGTCTGTGGAAATGAATCTGTCGCAGGCAGGGTTGGGTCAGTTACTGAATACAAATTACATGGCATTTTATGTAATTAGTAACATAATCCATTGGATTACAAACAAATATAATCTATTTTGAATATTTTGGATTACTTTTGGATTACCTCAATATCAAAAATATTCTTTTTTTTCCCCTCTTTAAACATCTCAAAATATTTTCAGTGCAAATAAAATGCTTTTTGCATTGGGTTCATTTTTCTTGTGCCAGGTCCGCCACAACATGGAGCACTTGTCGAAAAATATGTCAGACGCACTTTTCATGACTTAATAGAGGATCAAAAAAAGTTGAATAATTTTAAAACTGCCATATTTTAAAGACATAATAATTGCCAAGCATTTCTTAAGTGATCCTGGATAGTGTAACAATTGTTGTATTTTTCAAATGTAATCTGAGCTGATTATGTTGGTTTTCTTTTTGTAATCTGATTACATTATTCCAATTACATGTCAGAGTTCAACGTCAATGTTTTTTTATTTGTTTTTGGGGTTTTTTTTTTCTTCACTTGTCTGGTGGAAAAGTGTGCCTGAAATCTACTTGCCAAGTCAGTTTTTATATGCCCCTGTACAGATTGTTGTATTGATTAGCAGTTATCAAACAACAAAGGTCAGTTGTTATGTTTAAGCAAGGGCTGCAAACATTTATAAAATGTGAGAAAATAGTGAAAAATATCCATCCTAGTTTTTTGAAGTCCAAGGTGATGTCTTTAAATGTCTTGTTTTGTCAGTTTAAAACAAACAGATTCAGTTTAATATGATAATGAACAAAGAAAAGCGGGAAATTCTTTTTTACTACTTTCCTGGTCGGGCAAGTGAATTGCTAAATTTAGTAGCCCAACATGACATTTTACTTGCCTTGAGCAAGCGGGCAGACCTTATTGTTGAACTCTACATGTAATCTGTTACTACCCAACCCTCGCCATGGGCCAGCTGCTCGAACACATCAGAGTTAAATCATCTTTATGTCATAACCTAGTGGCTAAATGGTTTCTGAATATGCACATTCTTTTTGGAACAAAAAAGACGAAAACTAAAAGTGATCCCAAGGCTTGATCAGCCTTTTCCTGAGTGTCCTGTTGAAGAAAAAGTGAGCTGTGATTGTGGATAAGTTTAAAAAATGTTAATAAATGCTAATAGCTTGTTTGTTAAAGAGAGTTAAAGAGGTGAATGATAAAACGTAACATTATTGATGTTGTGGTTATTTTCCTATACAAGGAAACATTTCAGTGCGATATATGAAGCTGAATGTTGACCTAAAAAAATGACCTGAATCTCTGTGTCATGACTGCACTTGAAGTATTTTTCACATCACTGGAGGATTTTAACAAGTTGTATACATGTTCTTACATGTCGCGTGTGTCATCAGTGGTTTGTTTTAAAATTTGCAGGCTTGTATAATATTTGGACCCCTTTGTGCTTGGGATGCAACATTTTTAATACTGTGCAAGGACTGAGTGGTGGTCTCCATCAGTATTACACTTATTTTATTTGGTTATTTGTTATGTATTCTGTCTGAGTTGTTGATCCCTGTATGAAACGACTCGGTGCCTTTTCAGATTTTGTGCCTAACCGTTCTCCGCTGACTTATTTCTGTGCAAAAAGACATGAGAATTCCCTGTAGATGAACATGAACCTGGACAATCCTGACTTAACTTTTTGAAGAAAATTACTGAGGTGCTTGAATGTCATTTTCCCCCCTTGGTTGTTTGTCCTTGTGCCAATGTGAGTTATGCACCTCTTTCTGTTATATAATGCTGTCTCACCACTGTTGCCTGCTGTGTCACATGTTAAAATATGTATTTAACTTTACGTAAAGAAAGAAGTAGATTGTGTAACTAATATTGACTCTACTGGATGGATGTGAACTGTTACATGATGAGCAGATATCCTGTGTGATTAATTTTGATGTGTATATTCTTAATGTTTCTATGCATATAATTGTCCATCTTCGAGCTCTTTTTTTTTTTAAAGTTTCTTGCTTGTATTATCTACACACATCTCAAAATAAAAATCTTTATTGTACGTGTCTGGTTCTCAGTTTATCAGGTAATTTATAACTAGTGTAACATGAGCGCTGGTGAGTGCTTTGTTCTCCGCAGAGTATCCAGCTCTGTAGAATTGTAAAAGATTTTCTCCCATGCCAATCAGACAGGCCATCATTATGGTCCAGGCTGTAATACCTCAACACCTACTGTATGAGCCAATAAAATTTATACTTTTTTTTTTTTGTAGAACTACTCCAAAGTTAAAAATCCTTCCTGCTGTCAAGTTATTCACTTGCCATGTGTGAACTTGCTGACGTAACAGGATGATTTTTATCGTGCCTCTGTGATTCGGACGTGAGGTTCTGAAAATACACATCACATAATGTACAGTGAGAAGGTGATTATAGTGAAAACAAGAAAAAAAAATTAATGGATATTTTGTATCACAAATATGCCATTTTTTCTTCTCCTTTTCTTTTCGTAAGCAACCATGTAATAAGTGGGATAATGTACAGTAAGCAGGTCGTTATTGTGAAATAAACCCCTTCAGGGTCATCCTGCATCATCCTGTCGGGATTTATTTCAACAACAACATGCTCATTGTACACGATCCCTGACTTATTCTCCACAACCACCTGGCAGCCCCCAGAAATGATCTTGTAACCCTCAGGTCGAGACCCACTGGTTTATATAATGAGGTCATACTAAATGATGTGCAATATTCGTGTTTTTGTGTTATTTTGAAAGGCCAGGAGAATTTATATCTGTAACAACAATTTACAAAAAAAATCGATAAAGTTTTACAGTACAGCAGACAATTAACTTAAACATTAACACATTATATGCCGATAAAGGAAGAGACACGGTGCCTCGACGTGGGCGAGATCTGACCCATGACCAGTTCATCATCACAATAATGCAGTGCAGTGAGGACACAGATGTTTCATAGAGGAGATGAGCGTATATGACATGAATGTATCTATGTGTTTCTCACTGTAACTGAGACTCCAGTCTGCAGTGTAGTTCATACGCTGATAAACCACAGAAAGGTTTTATATCACCTCGACACCTCTTTTCATGTTTGTACACTCTCTCTCTCAACCTTCGGCACTTGGTTCTCTACGCATAGCGTGCGATGTGTGAGTACATAGTCTTCACTGGTCACAGAGGAGGCTGCTCTCGGGACTCTTGGTATCAACGTCTCCCCAGTAGGGCAGGATGAAGGGCAGGTCAGTCACACGACTTTCCAGCACCTCCCACAGGTGCTGAGCTACAAACTGGTTTCCCTTCTGTGAGAGATG
The DNA here is from genome assembly GCA_027495735.1 of Lutjanus campechanus. Classification (NCBI taxonomy): domain Eukaryota; kingdom Metazoa; phylum Chordata; class Actinopteri; order Lutjaniformes; family Lutjanidae; genus Lutjanus; species Lutjanus campechanus. Next base: position 27,125 of record JAJHUR010091945.1, on the reverse strand, counting down.
CAGCCCATCGGACAGGTAAACTGTGTAGTCCTGTGGAATACAGGACAAAACAGGACAATAATAATAATAATGATGAACTTTATTTATATAGCACCTTTCATACAAGAAATGCAGCCTAAAGTGCTTTACAACAAAGAAATGACATGCACTATGAGCTTTACATCAAAAAGACAATGAAGTGTAACAGAATGTCAATGTAAAATAAGATGAAAAATAAAACTCGCTTGTAAAAATACCACAAAATGACAACAGAATGCAACTTCAGTAAACCACACTAGATAATACCAGTAAAAGTAAGACAGAAATAAGGATGAAAACAGAATGCACTAGATAAAACAATAATAGTAAAAAATAAAGTTAAAATAGAGTATCTAGGAAACAGAAAATCAAGGAAAAAACATTTTAAAAGAAGGGCAGAAGTGCAAAGCTAAATGCAAAACAGTCTGTTATCAGGAAAGTCATAGCTAGTTAAAGTTTTTAAAAGGACGGCCACAAGAAGAGTTAAGGTTTACATTTATTAGCAGAAATGGAATATAATATTCATAAGTATGTTTTCATTAGTGTCTAATACCCTGAGAATAATCGGCTTTTGTTACCATAGAAGTAGGGTTGGGTGATATGTTCAGAATTTCCCCACCTGCCATTGCTGGTTGATGGGCTAATGATGACCAGTTGGAAACACAGTTCTTATTTTTGTGTAAAATCTATAAGATTCTCCCCCCCATCTTTTTTTTTTTTTTTTAAAGTTACTTTTTTGGCCATTTTGCCTTTATTTGATAGGACAGCCTGAAGAGTGGACAGGAAAGGGGGCAGAGAGAGAGGGGATGACACGCAGCAAAGGGCCGAAGGCAGGAGTCGAACCAGCGGCCGCTGCAGAGGACTAACAGCCTTAGTACATGGGGCGGACGCTCTACCAACTGAGCTAAACCTCCGCCCCCTCCAACCCATCTTGCAGCCCAGTGGATCTGTACTGGGCTGCTGAATGAGTCACTGAGTAGCAGCTCAGTCTATAGATTTGTCAAAAACAAAATGAACAAAAACAAACGCTGATGGCCAATCACCAGTAGCTGATATAATCGCCCAATTGCCCAACCCTACTCATAATGAGCTGTTTCTATCTACAGAGGGTAGGCTTCCTCTTCCATGAAGGCTGCTAAATACTACACACTGGTCCTTTAAGTGATAAATTTAGAGAAAGATAACTTGGTACAATTAAAAAAAATCTCACATTAAGGTCAATACTTTGAAATTTGTATATAAATGAAGAATGATGAAATATGATTTCATATAGATTTATACTTAAAATGGATTTTATTGTAATTTTATGTTGTTATATGTTCTCTTTATATATTAGTAGAATGTATATATTTTACATACTTAATTTCTATTCTTATAATTCTCTAAGACTGTATGTATTTCCTATTCTTGAATGGAGCACCTGTAATGTCAACAATTTCCCAATAAAGTATTTCTGATTCTGATAAGTTCTTGGATATTATGTGCAATTTTAAAACAAAAAGTTTTATCCCCTGTTGGGTTTGGGGATTCAATGTTACAGTGGCCTCTATCAACACGCAGCAGTGACGGTGACAAGCACTACCCACCTGTCCATCTTTCTGCATGAGTGTCCAGAGGTCCAGGACATCTGCACCACACTGACCAGCTGCCTGCACACACGCCTGTGCATACTGCCCTGCTGCAGAGTTGAGGCGATTGAGAGGACATCCTGGAAAAAAGACATGAAGACACACCCATGATGTTTTGTGTTTCGTTTAGATTCTGTGTGACGATACAAGAATGCAAGAGAAAAACTGTGAACAAGCACTACCTTTCAAAATGCACTCCTTCTCCCAGGCTGGCTCATGAACAGGTGGAGGGGTGATGAAGATCACTTTGTCTGCTGGCACTCCAGCGGAAGCCAGAAGCCTGGTGATCTCCTTCAGGTTCTCCGAGTACTCCTGCACAGGGACGTGCTGTTGGGGGTTTTTATCTGCATGACAGGGACAGATGAAAGGAAGTAAAATCATATAGAAATGTGAGGAAAAAGGATTATTTAAATCTTCAATTTGTCATTTTGTATCATCCTATGAAGCTCAAGCAGTTAAGTGCAGAGTGTGAAATTAGAGGACATTTAAAGGAGTACTCTAGCAACTCATTATTCCCCTTTGTAAATGCATATGTAAGCAGAAGATGATATTTTGACTTATACTCTCAGATTTAGGCTGAGCTCTGCAGTTTCCTGATGGAAGAACGCTTTAGATAGGATACATTCCTTTTCAATTTGTTTATGACAAACAATTATCCAGTTCAAAGTTTTACTTTGCCGTCACTGGTCTAAAGTGACGCTGGTTAATTTCAAGCCAAGTGTCAATCCTATGTGTGACCGATGCAGGTAAGCACCAGCCATCCTCTCACACCTTTTGGTTTTGTCCTAAACTAAACAGTTTCTGGCAATCAGTATTTAAAACTTTTTCAGATGTTTTGCAAGTACCCACAGAACATTCTGCTACTACTGCAGTATTTACAGTGGCTCCACAAGATTTACATCTTAGTCACCAGGCAAGAAATATGATAGCTTTTGCATCTCTTTTAGCCAGATGATGTACACTCCTTAAATGGAAGGAGGAATTCCCTGCAATCTTTAAGATGCAGATTAGTGATCTTAAACATTATTTGGTGTCGGAGAATATTCACTACCCTACCGAAAATTTATGTTATATGGAATTTATAACCTACAGAAAAAAACGGAGGCTACTGACATAGGAGTTGTTTTTTTACTGATACCCCATATTACATACTATTTACTTGTTTATTTTTTGTAACTTGTAAATTTAATTTTTATTTTTCTGTATGTTTTCTGTATCTTTTTTGTGTCTCACCTACAATTTCTGTCACACTGAATGTATGTAATTGTTTATGAATTCAACTCTGTTAAGTTATTAAATGAGGCTCTGTTGAAGCAGAAACATGGAGGGGGGTATAGTGTGTCTATCTAAATAAATCTATGATTTATTGCATTTTGTATCACTTTAAATACCTATAAGACAAAAGACAAATAAATAAATAAATAAATAAATAAATAAATTTAAGCTGAGCTCCAAACACTGGATCCAAAATTTTCCAACAGGATCTTGTTAGACCCCACTGCCTCGTAAATATCCACATCTTTCTATGGAGATGTGGAGTATGTTGAGTGTTCACACTGGAAAAGCGACAAAATTTAGTATACCAAAATAAATAAATAAATCGTACTGTTGGCGTACTGTACTGTCCCATTGTTTAATGTACAAAGGAAATGGAGGTGGCGCTAACATGTGCAAAAATAGAAAAAGAAACAAAATAGAATATTCAAAATTTTGAAAACTTTAACTGAATAAATTGAGTCACAGATCTATTCCATATTGTATGGGATTTTACTTGTAGTAATTAACAACATACACATGAACATCAGACAGTTTGCGGGAAAATATGTATCATTAGCAAACTTTTTAAGTTTTCATGACAGGCTCTGTTGGTGAAACTGTACCTTCCAATGAACAGTCGTTGGCTCCAAAGAAGACAGTGACAGCAGCTATGTTGCTGTCTGCTGAGTTTTGACTGTTGATGAGGCGAGGAAGAATTATCTTGGCCCATCTGGAGTTGTAACCAGACAGTCCTCTGTTTACAACATCACATTTTCTGAAGGTAAAATATATATATACATTAGATTCAGATATTCGTATGGCTCTATAATATGGTAAACAAAAAAACAACAACAAACAAACAAACAAAAAAAACAGATTGCAATTATTTAATCTGATATTGCAGTTGCTTTGTGATTCTCACTCAATGGGAATGCTCATTTTTGCATCTCAGTTTTTTGTTGCAGCACTATCTGTATATGTATCTTAGTTTGGAGAACCAGATTTGTAGGCACTGCAGTACTTCACACATTTTCATTTACCAAAAAATTGATGGTATTTGGACATTGCTCTTGGCCATCTTGCGATCTCGATAATATTTCGATTCACTGTACAGCCCTAAATATTAGTTGAAGACACAATGTCCGGTTGCTTATATGAGTCATAACTGATCAGAACTCTGGACGACTGTTCCTAAAATCTGAGAGTTTATGAGAAATTTTGTGAAAAGTTGAGCACTTAAATTATGGCTACAACAAAATATATGGTAAACACTTACCTCGCTAGTTTGTTGGCGATCTCTGCGCCCCAACCGTTGGCTTGAAATGAAAACTGAAAGAACAGCAGTGTTTTACTCATCCCAAACTTAAGCTAGCGAGCTAGCAGCTACTGCTAACTAACTGAGTAGCAGGTCATATGCAATGCCGTCTGTATAAATCGATGTTCGTGCATGACTAACCTGTGTGATGGAGTCCCCGAATAAAATCACTTTCGGCCAAATTACTGTTTTGAACTTGGACATCATGAACTTGTAGCTATGAACTGGCTGCACTGAATACACCGAAACTTCCGCTTTTAGTGTGTCTAAAGGGAACCTTCGACGCGCTCAAACTCTCGCGAGATTTGTACCAGTTGTTTCTTAATGGTGCATCTTGTACAAACTAATTATGTTTTATAACGTGACAATGGTATATTTAAACCTGGGTAGGTTTTGGGGTAGAAAACACTCATTTCGGGTTAGGTAAAGATCATGGTTCGGGTTAAAATGATAACTCTCGCGAGAACTTGTCACGGGTCTGGGGTTTCCTCCAAGACACGACCGCGTGGGGGCGTGTGACCATACTTCAAAATAAAAGTCTGAACGTCATAGTTTGTTGTTTTTAAACATATTAGATGTTACATAAAATATTGTACTTTTGCAATATAGATTAAATTAAGACTGTCAATAAATATGCTCACTGACACCGATTACAGATAATAGGACAGTATGTCAAAATTAAATCATCATCATCATCTATTGTTGTTGTTGTAATTGATGATGGCGACGATGATAACGATGATGATGTTGGAATAGAGATATAAAATGGCATAAAATGGAAATTCTCAAGTAAAGTAGGCTACAATAACTTCAAATTTGTACTGAAGTGCAATACTTGAGTGAATTTACTTAGTTACTTTTCAACACTGCTTATTGACTAATGATGACATTATTTTACTTTGTTAAAAAAAAAAAAAAATTAAAGAAAAGTTGGATAAAACTAAAGTCTGGCTGACTATCATATTTTTTCCCACCTTAAAGTCAAAATTTTGACTTATTTTGATTAGGGTAGGCTAAATCACAGAAACAGTTCTGTTTAATGCAGTACAGCTCAGCAGCATCACAAATCGTAAAAGTATTACTTTTTTGCGTACATAGGCAAAAATTTTTAGGTACTTGTACTTTACTTGAGCATTTCCATTGTATGCTACTTTACAATTCTACTCCACTACATTTTGGAAGCCAATACTTTTACCCTACTACATTTATTTGATAACTTAGTTACTTTGCAGATTCAGATTATTAATACAAAATATAAATCAAATAAACTGAAATTAGCTCCACCTTCACCGACTACTTTTTACTTTTTGTACTTTAAGTATAATACTTTTGTACTTTTACTCAAATAAGATTTTAACTGCAGGACTTTACTTACAGCATAGTATTTTTACACTGTGGTATTACGTATTTTACTGAACTGGCTGCTGTTTTAGACTGCATTAGTGTTAGTAAGATGTACCCAATAAACTGGCAACTGAGTGTCTGTTGAACTTTGTGCTTGCCTGAAGACAAATGTAATATTTTTGAAAATTTACCTGACCTACCTGTGCCAGTAAATAAAGAGTGTCTCTATTTTATTTATAATGTATCCATTCTATTGTCTGTTTTATTATCATTTATTTTTTATTTTTAATGTCTGTGTTGTAATTATTAGTAACAAATTACATGTTTTCCCCTCAGGAAAATAACTTGGAAACTATTAGAAAATAAGGAGTAAAAAATACAGACCTGTAAAATAAAATCTTACCTAGGTATTTTAGTCGGTTGGTTAGATTTTTGGTTATAGATTCTGCAAAAATTACTTTCCAAATGTTCAGAAAATTCTCAAACAAGATATATCTGCATAATCCCTTTTGTAAATTGCTGAACAAAATTTTAGAACATCATATGCAGAAATCTACACTGTCTTTTTTTTATTTTTTATTTTTATCATCTAATATTTTATTGTACTATTTCAAACCCACCACTGCGGGGCGCTGCAGCGAGAGGAGCTTCCGGAAATCTGTTGTCGTCTTCTGCTGGGTCGAGTCCAGAAGGGAACCCCATACCCGCGAAAGATCCCGCGAGAGTTACCATTTTAACCAAAACCCCGCTCTTTTTCTGACCCCAGTCAAGTGTAATCTGTCACTAACCTCCGAAAATTTTAACCACTGTATATTAAATGTCACAAATTATAATACAGTTAATTTGAACACGGTGCACAATAAAGAGACATAGTAAATCTCGCGAGAGCTCCATAAATCAAAGGTTCCCTTCCAGAGACGACCTTCTGCTCCATCTAAACATGGCGGCGGCGAGGCAACATCTTGGGAGGGGGGCGTACGACTTTGCACATAAAACACGCAACCGTTACCTCCTGGAAAGTAAGAACAAGCACGGTAAAAGTGTGATACAAGCTTCGTCTCTGTCGGCTGGGTCTGTGATAGGTGATATTCAAAATGCCGGACTGTGTGGAGCTGAAAGTCGAGTGACCGCTGGGGTTTCACAGGACAGTTACACAAGAGCAGTACCAGTGTTTGGTACTGGTGAGGCTGTGTGGAAAAATGGAAATACTGTTGAATATTACTGCTATAATGGACTTAACGAGTGTTCACTCCCGAGTAAGGCCCGGGTTCAGTATATAGAATGGAAACTCTCTCGTCAGAGTTATGCCAAGTTTCGGAGGACTTTTTGGTCCTTCACGTCAGCTCGTCGACTACAGAGTCACGGTAGTCCACGTCCGTGTTGGGGACATGGACAGTCTGTGTTTATCAGAGATTACAGCGGCAACGGAACTCGATCTGAGCCCCTGTACAAAACCAAAACAGGCTACTATGAAATCCTGGAGGTGACACCCACCGCCACTCAAGCCCAGATAAAAACAGCCTATTACAAGCAGTCCTTCATCTACCACCCGGACAGAAACTCCGGCAGCGAGGCAGCCACTGTGCGCTTCTCTGAGATCAGCGAAGCCTACACGGTGCTGGGCAACAAGGCACTGAGGAAGAAATACGACCGGGGTCTGTTGAGTCAGTCAGACCTGGTGGCAACAGCCAAACCCTCCGGTAAAGACACTACGGGGAGCTCCGCCAAACAGCAAACCGGGAGCCGGCGGTCTGTGGTGGGCGCAGACAGCCGAGGAGGCGTGTTTGATTTCGACAACTTCTTCAAGGCCCACTACAGCGAACAGCTACAGAGGAACCAAGACATCAGAGTCCGCAAAGAGGAGATGCTGAAGAAGAAGCAGGAGACGATTCAGGAGATGAAACTGGGAAGGTTGCTGGAGGTGGGAGTTGGGGCGATGCTGGCGTTGGCCGTGGCCTTACTGATCAGCTTAAAACAGAGATGAGGGATGTATGGTAGAGGAATGTCGTCCTCGTTTGGGAATTCTGGACATCTTATAGAGACACATCACTCCAAAGTCGAAAATACTGTTTGTCTTCTCTTGAATATAATGAACCCGAATCCTTAAAGTGTTAAAGTTTCATGTAGCAGCTATTTTCTTTCTACCAAATTACACTCGCCAACTGTATCAACGTGCAGAATGACGTGTGCATCTGCTCATGGGGGAGAGGCTACTGCTCAGCTGAGATGAACACCATTGAACTCCTTGTAAAGCAACAATTAATGTGTTCTGAGTTTGTCACACCACATAGAAATGTGTTATTAACCATCAACCCAAATTTTAATGATTAAAAAGATCACCAGGTTTATGAAATTAAGTTTTGAAATTGTGAAAAAATAAGCAGTGTTCTCTGCTCTGAAACTTGGGGGTGTGTTCACTGTCTCAAGTGTCAAATGCCACTACGACCTGAAAAATCATGAGTTGGCTCGCTTCTGATGGGCGAACAAAACAAACCAGGTAAAATCTCTGAATTACGTTCACAGACTTTAATGTTTATGCCACAAGCATGAGTCTCGTGTCCATGAGTAGCTGCACACTTGCTTCTGCTTTGTGATGTGGTCGACCAATGGTGTAAAGAGAGAATGCAGACATCTCTATGGCCAATATCTCCAAAACTCTGCAACTCGCATTAAAACAATCTAATAAATAACTCTACAGATAAGATCAGAATATGTATTTTTGATTTTGGGGTGAACTGTCCCTTTAATAGAAATGTATTGTTGATCCCTTAAATCGTCACCATCATTCACACTTCAGAAAAACAGCACTGCTTACATGACTGCTGTTAAACATCTTCTGTGTGGACCCTGGCCTCTGTCCTCACTATGCAAGGACACATGGACCAGTCAGTGAAACGTCATCCTCCGGGGGTGACATCCTGCTTTGGGTCATGTAACAGTGCAACTGTGCAATTTTCTTTAGGATTACACTGAAAAGCTGCTAATAAGACAAAGTTGTAATATGTGCACATGTTTCACTTCCTCAGTCTCCTTACAGTACTGTATACTTCTCATTCAACACAGTGTTCATTAGTTGTTGAGATGATGATGTGCACTGCTTGGTGTAGCCTTTGCCACTCAGTTTGTCAGTCGCACACAGTCAGCAGCAGGGATGGGTATCTTTGAAATTTTACCAAATCAACTTTTTTTTTCTCCTGTGCTTGTCTACATCTAACAAAAGAAGCCAAACTTGTCAAATGTTAAATGTTGTCTGAACACAAGGAGCCACACTAAAACAAACAACAAATTATTATTTAAATCTGATTAAACAATATATGACAATATTAAGAACTCACAACTTTTGGTACAGAAACACTTCAGTACCCAAAAAGTTTTGATGTTCAACTGACAGAGGAAGATACAGTGGTTGATTTGCAACCTGTAAGTCTTTCAACTCCTTTGGCTTTTATAAAGTCATCTGTCTGGCAGATTTCTTTATTTTTAAAGGTGACACAAGTGCCCTTTAAACAAGGGCATTACAGGAAGTGTAGGTTTATGCTTAATGATAGTTAAGTTAAAGAATGTGCCTTGGGTGATATTTATTGTAAAAATCAATGGTTGTATTGTCCTGATATTCAATAAATGATTTAGGAGCAGTGCCTGTCAGAGCACGGTGAAACAAATGTTGCTTGGGTCTTCTGTTTGCTCCATTTTTGGTCAACAACACCAATGCTGATTAACTGTAAACCTAATTTAACAGACATATCTAGCCCACTAGCCCAGTGGTTCTCTAACTATGAAACATGGAGCCACTGCGGTGGGAGGAGTGTATGACCAGGGGACAAATATGGAGTGAAGCAAAGTTGATTATGATTTATGTACCCAAGTAAAAAACAAGCATACTAATGTACACTTAAGTATATAATATACTTACATGTGTACATGATTAATGTACTAAAAGTGTGCTATTTTTGATGTATTAACAATGTACCTAGTATGCTAATGATATGACATTAGTGCTACTCAAGATATACTGAAATACAATTTGCACTTTGAGATGCCTTTATGATGTACTTTATGCATAAAACTACTACAAGGAACTATAATATTCTGTTGATTTTGGAGGCCCCCTGTGGACAAAAGCGGTAGTGTTTCCACCGCAAGAACCACAAAATATAAAGTCAAAGTTAAAATTATCTTTTAAAAAAAGCACCCTGCTTCATTTTAACTGGCTAACCAACGACCCACTGTAACATCACATGGTAAAACACAAACAGGCTCATTTCATCTGATTTCATGGAGAATCCAACATGGTGGCAGGCATTAAGAAGAATAGTAGAGAAATACCAACTCTGCTTGCTGATGGTCTTGGTAACTTATGCAGGTCATACAGAAGCACCAGTAATGAACTGAGATTGTTTCATAAGCAATTAAAACTCCTTGTAGTAGCTTTAAGTACATCTTTTTATACTAATGCTGTATTTATCTATTTAAAAAGGTTCTTTTTTGTGCTGCAAGTACATTTTAATTATCAGATCACGATTAATACAGTTTATGCAATATATATTAATAATTTAACACACACAAACACATTTTTGTAAAAGTCTTTTTCAAACAATATATAATAAACACAAACATTTAGTGCATTTAGACATTCACAGTTTCCATCACAGCTAGAAGTAAACAAACTTGTCATATCAGTGCCTATAAGTAGCAAATTCGGCTCAAACAAAAACCTACAGTGAGTGCATCTCTACAAATGCAGGGTAACACTTAATTTGATGTGTGCATAAGACTGTTATAACGCTGTCGTATCACCATATTGTGACACCGTTCATGAACAAGGAGTCTTTGTGAATATTAATGACTGTTATAATTAAGTGTCATTCGGTCAATTGTTATTTCTTATTCAAAGTAGACATTGTTTGTGATTTCTTTGTTATGACAACTTGACATTATCCAAGACAACATAACCTGTGAATGTCTTTGTCATGACAATTTGACATTATGAAACTTAAAGAAACTGTTCTGCTTTATGTGTCAACATTACATTATACTGTCATATGTGGTTGGTTTTGACACTGGCCGTCATGAGACCGTTATAAATGTGTCCTTATAAATTTTCCTTAACCTTAAGTAAAGTGGTACCATTTGGACTTGTCATCAAGATGTCATTAAATGTTGTAAGGCCTGTGTGACGAACAGAGTACAGGTCCGAGGTTATTTAGCTTACAGAGTTAACTGATGTTTCTTGAAGCCCACTTTTGTTGAGGTAAAGAGAATTATTTATGACACTGTTATAAAAGCTTTTGACAGTGAAATAAGACTTAACAACGTCTTTATGACAGGTCCAAACTGTACCACTTTACTTGGGGTGCTGAAAAATATTCATGATCCACTTATAATGGTCTCATGACGGCCAGTGTGAAAACTGGCCACATATGATAAAAGTCTTAAAGTTTAATAATGTCAAGTTGTCATAACAAAAGACATCTCAAACTACTCAACTTTGTATTAAAAATTACATAATTGAGCAACTGACACCTAATGACAACAGGAATAAACATTCATAAAAGACTCCTTCATGTTCATGACATGGTTATGACAGTGTAATGACAGTCTTATACACACTCCTAATAAAGTGTTACACAAGTACAGTAAAGTCTTAAATATATTATAATTAAAAGTGCTTGTAGAACAGAAAACAACTCTAAAATCTGTCAAAACAAATACTACCTGCACAGCTTATTTCCTTTTCTAATATGGTAACTTTGTGATAACAGGTCATAAAACTTTGAGTTAATTAGTAAAAGACCAATCGAGTCTTTACAAGCTGCATTTCACAAGGTGGGACAGGGATTGGTTGTTGAGGCGATCTATTACACCAACACAGATGCGTTATAATTATAATGTCTCCTGGTAGTGTAGAGATATGGATGTCAGACTAATCAAATTGACAAGTCTCTGTTCTTGCGACCACCTCATTTAGTTTTTAGCGCACAAATATAAACTGCATGTTTATGTCCAACATGTTTTGAATTTGTAAAAGTGTATTGATTATGGACACGACTGCAGTAGTACCTCTGCTCTCAGATGGCTGGGTTGAGGGCGTCATAAAGCCGCTGCACTGCGAGCTCCACCATCTCTCTCAGGGAGTCGTCCTCTGTGCATTCATCGTCATAGCACACCGACTGATCAGGGCAGAGGAAGTCAGTGAGAAAGATTTTTTTTAAAAACAACAATCCACCACCACATACTGTATACGTTACTCTGTGCTGCTTCTCACCCTGGTTTCCAAGCAAATGTGAACAGTCTTCCCATCTACTCTCACCGAGATGTTTTTACCATCACTGAAATCCACACACTCCTCTCCAAACATGTCCCTGAAGACAAAGAGAGAGCCAAGATATATTATTATAAAGCTCAACTGAGGGTCTGTTATTTCTAGTGTCATTTCATATTACAGTTACCTTTCAAACACATCATGTATACAATATTTTAAACAAGTTAGTGTAGATCTAGATAGCTGGTGTGTCACTCACTGCAACATGACTCCCAGTCGGGTTTGGAAGACGTCCATGTCCATAATGGTGCTCTGGGTCTCCATGACTGTTAATAAAACACAAACTCAATCACATGAAATGACGAGAAACACTGTGTTAAGCTTTGTTTGAGTAAATGGCTTAAAATAAAACATGAGTGATTTGTTGCACCAAGTTTTGTAAGTCACAAGGAAGTCTCAAGTATTTGCACTCAGGTCCCAAGTCCAGAAATTTGACCCAAATAGACTCAAATCAGATTCAAAAAGATAAGATTCCATGTGATTTGTGGTGTTCATGAAAAGACACATCTGAGTCACTAATGAGCAAAAAAAAACCAAACCAAAACAAACAAACAAACAAAAAACAGATGGAGCGGGAGGAGATTCTTAGACTATTTAATTTTATTTTTATGTTTTTATTTTGTGGTTATAACATTTGAAATGCGTATGCATAGGAGCCTCCAAAATCAACAAAATATCAAAGTTCCTTGTAGTAGCTTTAACAACATACATTTTAATCTTTGGATTTGGGGGATGGTGTCAAGTGTTTCAGTTCAGAAGGCTCAAGTCCAAGTGAAGTCACGAGTCACTGGTGTTTAAGTCAAAGCTGGGTCCCAAGTCCTAAGTCTTTTTTTGATTTTTTTCAAGTTGAGTCAAATTTGAGTCCACACCTCTGATTATTTGTATGTGTCCTACAGTTCATAAAGCAAAACTAAAGATCTGGATAAACCACATACGTAGCTGACTGCCAAACTGACCTTTCTGAGCCTTTGGGTTTGACTGGACCTCCAGCACTACAGTGGTGACAGCATCTGCATACATGTCATTGAGAGGGTTCGCTATCCACTGAAACAGGAGATAAAGAGAAAAGGCAGCTGGATGAAGACAAAAAGGAGACTAAGAACAGAGCAAAGTCTTGCTATCCTGCATCAGGACCACAGCTGGGTGACCCTGCCTGTCCGCTCACCTCCAGCAGCACCATGCCGACCTCATGGATCAGAGTGATGTTTTTAAAGATCTTCAAAGTGTTCTTCTCGGTTCCATCCAGCTCTTCCACATCACCTGGAACACAAGTAAAGACTGCCATCATCAGTATAGTGTAAACTCACACTCAGTGACAGTAAAACCAGCTGTGTCCTGCATGAATACATGAAAAAAAAAAACATTTTTTGCATGTATACATGTCAAACTGTAAAGAGATTGGTCACTCAGTCTTACCAGTGAGGTTCCTCAGGTGGCAGACGAGCAGTGAGTAAGGTCCGGTGAAGGGGATGGCTTGGGACTGTTTCACTGTGCTCATGGCCAGCTCTGTGTATGCTGCAAAACAGACACATCAGGTCACTTCAGGATGCATCTCTCTTTCCAGGGTTCCTACACATTTTTCATTTTAAAATTCCGTACTTTTCCAGACACCTCTGTTGATTTTCCATACCACATTTAACTGTAAATTGCTAGGTTTTAAAATCCAACTGTTAACATAAATTCTGACAACGTGCAATTATGTTGCGGAAAATTGTTTTTAGGGCTGCAACTAACAATTATCTTCATAATCGATTAGTCAGTCAATTATTTCCTCAATTAATGGATTAGTTGTTTGGTCCATCAAATGTCAGAATATGTTGAAAAATGTTGACCAAAGTCCAAGATGACGTCCTCAAATGTCTTTTGTCCACAACTAAAAAATATTCAGTTTACTGTCTGAGAAGGGTGAAGAAACCAGAAAATATTCATATTTAAGAAGATGAAATCAGAGAATTTAGGCTTTTTTTAAATTAAAAAATGAGTCAAAACATTTAATTAATTAATTAATTCTGTCACAGTCTTGCAGGTCCACACGTGTGGAGCACACGGACGTCTGTGCTCCACACATTTTGGTCTTGCCATGAAAGACACTCTGCTTGTATGAAATTTTGGATGAAAAAAAAAATGTTTATGCTGCTATGACACCTGAATTTCTCTCTGGGGATTAATAAAGGTTTATCTTATCTTATTTTATCTTGTCTTGTCTTGTGCACAACTGAGTAGGGAGGTTGTTGTATTCTGAAGTTCCCTGGAGAGCCCAAGAGAACAAATTTGCAACATATATCTCTAGGGACAATTTGGAGAACTAAAACATACTTACTAGAAAGGTCCGAGGGATTGAGGATGTGGTAGTTGAAGTTCTTCTTCACCAGTATGCCTGACACCCTCTGGCCCTGAGCACACTTCTTATCAGCTAGCGAGCCCATCACCTGAGAGAGGAGTGCTGTTCAGTATCTTCAGTTTCAGAGTGGATTTATGTGTTTAACATTTCAAAATCTAATAAAAAGGTATAGAAACAAACTGGAAGTTTATTGACCTTGGCTAGTTTCTCTCCTCTGAAGTTGAGGGTGACTGCCTCTGTGTTGCGAGGGTTGTGGACTTCAATGTGAACCTGGTCATTGTCCTCGTACTCCCTGATCAGCGCAGCTTTCAGACGGGCCATCTCATTCTGCTCCCCATGAACCAGGATCTGAAGATAACATACAGACGGAGGGTCCAGGGTTTTCACTACAGACAACTGAGAATTTTAAATACGAATCAATCAATCAGTGTCTGCTTTTTCCTACCACATGTGGTGGTTTGAGAGCCCTGATGAACTCGCTGGTCTGCTGATAGTCAGTGTGGGCAGAGAAGGAGATGTAGTCCACTGACATCTTCAGCTGCAGCTTCTGTCCTGACATGGTGGTAATCTCCTCCGGCTCCGACATGATGTGCTGCACAGAGCACACAAGCGCACCATTAGGGCTGCAGCTAATGATTATTTTCATGATCGATTATTCTACAGATTATTTTCATGATTAATAACAATAAATACTCATCATAATTTCCCAGAGTCCCCAGTGACGTCTTCCAATTGTGTCTTTTGTACAACCAGCAGTCCAAAACCCAAAGACACTTCATTTACTATCATAAATGACAAAGAAATGCAGGAAATCCTCACATTTGAAAAGCTGCAATCAGCAGATGTTTGATATTTTTGCTTAAAAAATGACTAAAATGATTAATTGGTTGTCAGAATTATCCAAGGCCTATGGCCTCTAGCTTCACTCAACCCCAGCAATCACTGCTAGTATTATTTTCTGTTCTTGATTTATTTTATTTATTTATCTATTTGTTGTTTTTTTACTCTGTAAAGCAGCCTTGGGCACCTTGAAAGGCACTATACAAATCCAAGATATTATTATTATTGTTAAAATAGTTGGCAATTAATTTTCTTTTGATCACCTAATTAATTCATTAATCAAATAATTGTTGCTGCTCTACACACCATTGTTATAAGAAACTGGATGTATCTGTCTGACCTTGGCCAGTGTGCCCTCCACACAATATCCAGCGATGATGACTCCGTTCCTCTTATCAGTGCACCAGCTCTCGAAGAGCTCTCTGGAGAGCCCGCTCTGCATCATACCCGGAGACGCCATCACCACACTGGGGCCGATGTCATCAAAGTGATCCATGCTCTGGAAAGAACCGACACCACAGTTAAAGATATTCAGCAGCAACAGTCTGAGTGTGTCGGGGTGTATCTGTAGCACTCTCCACCTTGAGGTTGCTGATGTGCTTGAAGACAAAAGGGTTGTTGATGTTGATGGCCTTGCGGATCTTGTCGTTCATTGCGTTGACGTAGGTCTGGTACACTGCCATGCACTTCTTGGCCAGGGATGAAGCATAGTAGATGGGGATGTCATGGAGCTCTGGGTGGTTCTGCCAGTACTCATCTACATGTAAGAAAGATAAGCATACAGATTCCTCTGATTGATACTAGCAAAAATACCAAAGTTAACTTTTAAGCATCTTATGATAAAGGTTCAGAAATAAAAGCGTGCAGGCTAAAAATGTTTTTGGATTTGGTTGAAAATGCCTATTTAGAGAAGTTTTATCTTATCTCAAATTCATGGGGTGACTCCTGACTTCTCACCCAGAATGAGCAGAAGTTCTTGGGCACGTCCCAAGGCGAACACAGGGATTAAACAGCGGCCTTCTCTGTTGACAATGTCATGGACCGTGTTACAGAACCGAGCTTCACGCTCCTCCCTCTTTTCATGGATGTGGGTGCCGTAGGTCGACTCCTGCAGAAAGAAAACCATCATTTGCCATGTTGTGATCACCTAAAGAATTATTAAAAGTAGTGTTAAATGTGTGTTATTATTTGGCGTACTATGATTAAGATGTCAGGTTTGACACTGGGGATCTCGGCAGCCATCAGATGCCTGTCTTCCTGACGGGAGAAGTCTCCTGTGTACAGCAGCTTCATAGAATAACAGATCAACCACAGACATGTTAAGTGAACTTGCTGTAATTTTTATGCATCAACAGGACTCCATCAAACAAAAAAAATGTTACACACAAAAGAAAAGCAGCAGTCATTACCTTAACTCCAGCTATTTCGATCATGAACATGGCAGCTCCCAGCACATGACCAGCGTGATAGCACCAGAACTTGATCCCAGCCACCTCTTTGACCTCATGGAAGTTGATGGTCTCAATCTTATCCATGCTCTCCTCCAGGTCAGTCTCAGTGTACAGCATGTCATCTGCAGAGATGTTGCTGTAATAAAACAAAGACACAGTTATTGTAGTTGTATTATTAATTTGGAAGTATGCTACATGACGAGTAGTGCTACAGCGCCTACCTGACTTTGACGTAGTCAGACAGTAGCCAGCGGTAGATGGCCTTAGTGGCATGGGTCATGAAGGTCCGGCCTTTAAAGCTGGTCTTCTGGAGGAACCAGGGCAGAGCTCCACAGTGATCCAAGTGAAAACTGATGAGAGGATGCATACATTGAATGACATATCCTTAGATATGTTTAATCAAAGTGTAATAAAAGCAGAAGAACATGCCCTAATAAAGAATGATCAATACAGATATAGTTACGCATCTATTATTATTATTATTTAAAAAACAGACCATTCAGCACATCAAAAAGAGGAGGGAGGACTCACTGGCTGATGAGCAGCAGGTCTATCTCTGCTGGGTCGATCAAGTCTATGTAGGGAAGAGCATCCATTCCCTCCAAGCCAGGGTGGATACCACAGTCCAGCTGCCAAACACAAATAATACTTAATTTCATTTTATCTAGGATAAAATAAATGCTAGGTACTAGGTCTGAACAATATGCAAAAAAAAGGGGGGGGGGG